>CANXYC011606915.1:0-16105 GCA_948193065.1 Aleurites moluccanus
TATATATATATATATATATATATATATATTTGTAAATAAATTTGTACAAAATATATCAATTTATATATAAAACTAGTATTATGCCCTGGGCATTGTGCTTATCATTATTTTAACTTTTTTTATATATTTAAATATTAAACATTAGAATAATTTGTGAACTAGTTTTATGAGTTTAACTCCTTATGTTCTAAAATAAATTTTTAAAAACATTTATGATATAAACCAAAAAAGTTAATGTAATTTTTTAAAATTAAATAAAACTAAATTAAAATGAATAAATTATAAATTATGAAAATAATCACATTTGCAGTTCACTCACTCGTCCATTTATCGGTTTACACTCGCACATCCCCACTACCACCACTGCATCACACAGCCGAGCAATGGCTTTTTTCCAGGGAAAGCAATTTCTTTTCATCAGTATCCCATATGAATCTGGTGACTATTGGTATGTTTAGTCGGACATGTCGTTGCTTGGTGGTTCCTTTTAAATCTAAAAGAGCAAAAGTCGGCATCCTAACTATGAAAGGGAAAGAGCGAGCTCCTTCTTACTCTAGACATCATTGAACCACCACAGCCGCCGCCACCATCTACTACTGCCATTCCGCCCAACTACTATTTTCGCCAGAACCACCAAAAATATGTAGAAATCAATTCACTAAAAACAGTAGCAGAACATGTTCAACCAAAATAAATTTAGGTACCGCCACTAGTTACCACTCAGAGCGTAAAATAGTCTGCATAAAAGCCTATTTGCTTTTGATGTTTGCAATGCAATGCACTTGGAATTGTGCAATCCACCAGATCATCACTTTCATTCATCTCAATACACCAATTGACCAAGTAATTTTTAACCAACCAATACAAGTAATGTCTTCTCAGGCAGTACTAGTAAGAGTAATTTTTAAGGATAAAAAGGAAAATATTAAAAATAAAACATTAATATATCTCAAAACAAATTACTATCAGCAGTGGAAGCATCCAAATATCAACCAAAACTCTGTATATTGGGTGGCCAACTTAGTCATGTAACGTGCATAAAGTCATGATAAAGCATTCCTTCACTTGCTGGTTTTCATCTCCATCATATGTGCCTGGTTGCGCTTCTGGTCTGACTACCTATTACACAATGATATACAACATAAGGATAAAAATAAGAAAATAAAAGTAGAATTGAAATTAATGGAGGTGAAAATAATAATAGTTAGTACATATCTGATTCACTGAAGTGGAATTGGATTTAGAAAAACATGTTTCCTTCAAATTCTTCCTATTGTACAAACCCAATGATCTCATCAATTTATCCTATTACTAGGTGCCTCTCAAATTTGGTAATTTTCACTCAAATTTGACATGCATGATGCTATGAAATTGACAATAGTTAGTACAAATGAACAAACCAATGCTGTTCAAAAACACCCAAAAATACCAGGAGACAAATTAGCCAAACAATTGTCATTGGAGATAAGGGGTGGTGGTTGACGAAGATGAGAAGATTCGTTGCCAGTGTGAGAAATAACGACGAGGTAAAGAAGTAACATTAGATGGGTATTCAGCAAGTGAGACAGAAGTTGGTTTCCAGACTTATTTTTTAAGTCTGGTACCAGTTTGCGCCTACAAGGTCAGCTATACAGCAATGAGACCGAAAACTCCTTACAGTTATACTTTATCTCAGGAATCCATCCCCTGGTTCATTTCATGCTTGTAAATATGTTTTATAAGCCCAAACTAGCTAGCCAAGTTATTAACAGTATGCTGGTATAAAAATGATTGCAGCAAAACCAAAAGTGAAACCATCGTAAGAGAAGTTACAATAATGATTAGTTGAAAACACTCACATTTGGGTCTGTGTTTAGCCTCATGAAGTCGTTTGACTCAACTTCAGAACTTCCTTTAACAACCGGCTGGCAGAAGCCTTTATCTCATCTGGCACCAACAACTCTGGTTCCACCGCCTCCAAAGCATATAGGGTGATGACCCTCATTACAACAGCCAAATTCAAAGTCTTGTGGTCACTCTTCCATACACTTTGGTTCACAAACTTGCATGAATGTTTTAAGACACATTTATCACAAACCTGAGAAGAACATATACATGGCAATAGAAGAAAATTAAAATCTTTTTGTTGAATGCTGTAACAATAATGAAATCAATTGGGGAACAGAATGGCTTACAGTGTTCTCTTGAATTTTAAAATAATTGCGCAATCTTTTGGCAGAAAAAACATTCTTTTTTGTAAGGGTGGGGCAACCAAAGAGGGCAATCTTTTTCAAGTCACTGCCTGATAACCATCTGTAAATCCAAGATTAAGCTTCTAAATATTAAGCACCGCACAGCCAAAAAAAAAACAAAAAGAAGGGTTTGGGTGGGGAAAGCTCAGGGAGGAAAAGTATATGCTTACAGACAAACAAAGTTGAAAAACAAAACATATGAACACAACCATACTTCTATATAACGTGGTTCTTAGACATGAGCAGGAAAATTTCCAAACAAGCCAAACTAGAGAACTTTTACCCCAGCACAAGAGGATGGCATTTGTCAAATGCCATTTCTATCATTGCACTGATTATGCAATATCACATTTTAGCAACTATATTTGCAAATCTGATAAATAGAGTCGTTAGATGAACATCAAATTATCAATCAATTGATTTATCTTATTTTAGAACTCCTGAGTGCCACATTCCCATTGAAGAACAAAATCGACAAGTGATTGTACTATTGCAGTAAACTACTAGTGAAATTTCATTACCATGAAGAGTACTTAATAGTTAATATGTACTTGGTCATACATATGAAAGCAAAGCAAGGAAAAACATTCTCTAGAGATCCTTCCAGCTGAAAACTAAAACAAGTTGTGAAACCATATGATTAAACTATAACCTCAATTTTTCACCATTTGTAATTTCAGTTTGCCGATAGGACCCTTCCTCTTAAATATTTGGTAAGCTTCACTTGTTGACAAAATAGTGATCAACTTCAAAGCAATGAATTCCACGGTCTATGAATGCTTCATCAAAATTTCCAACTAAGACTGTATCCGAAACCAAAAGTTTACTCATTTCTTAATCTCAATTGGATTGCATTACAACTAATGTCTTAATTAAAATTCCACAATTGCACTCATGCTCACTTATTGGGGAAATCGGATCACTGCAGACATTGGTTAACATCTGCAGATACCAAGGAGGCTTTTTCTTTTCCCCTTCTTTTGGATAGCATATAGCACCAAATGCATAGATTAAAAAAATTCTGATAAAAATTTAATAAATTCAATTTATGACATCAAGAATAACCTTACCATTTTACTACCAAAACGAGTTTTATGATCCAACAATAATTTGAAAATCTCCTCCCCACCCTGCTGCATGGGGGATAGCAATAAGAAGCTAAAAAAAGGTGTAATTCTTAGAGCTAGTTGTATCATCTGAAAAATTGCAAAAAGACTTGGATTTAGTTTAGAGCCAGTTGCTATCATTTGGCAAGTTGATCTCGCAAATTGTAGAGATTTCAGTTTTTTAATCATAAAATAATTAGGTAACATCCATTTTTAAATTCCATGATTCCAATGAGTTTTTATTATTTTAGCTGATGATTCAAGAATAGACTTTCACAACTTCTCTTAAATGCAATTTATATATCACAAGCAACAGTAACATACTATTAAAACAAGATCTCCAGGAGGGAAAGAGGGATGTTGGAACATCTCTAATTACTAAAATTCAAGCATGCCATTTAGCTTTTGATTGGGTTTTATCTGCAAATATTTCTTACTTCTATATTTCAGCACTTCATCTACAATCATGCCCAGGTCCAAGAAAGCTTGCAAAGCTTCTCAGAATGACACAGTAAAGGCAAATCCAACTTGAAAAATGCATTTTGGTACGTGCAAGTTTAGAGATTAGACCGGGTACAGTTATGGATATCCACTTGCACTTTTCTTCTACTACTGTGCTTCTTTTTAAAAGAGGTTTTTACCGTTTATTAGAATCATATGCACACTAGATAGTCTGCAATAATGTAGACCTTGCTGCTAGGCTAATTAGATAAGCGAACATGTCAAACTTTGAGGAAGATAAGACACCATCTTGTCTCAAATATGTCATATAATCACCTAAAAGAGCGAACTTACCACTAAATTCACTAGATGAAGGAAAAACCACCTAGGGACATTGTGGATACAGATAAAAAAAGGTCCTCGAAAAAGCATACTGCAGCCCAGAAAACTTCCATGTCTAATGGCCTAAGTACCTCAAAAAATTATGATTAAAACCCTCACTGCCATCCTCCCAGAAAATGTTGATATGTATAGGTAACATTTGTAGCATTCAGTAGATCCCATAATGCAACACCTAGAGTTACAACACAGAGTTGACACAAAAGAAGATTAAAGAAATGGTGAAGAAAAAAAATGTTAAATCAAATATGTCCCTAAAACCAATTAGTAAGGTCTCAAAAAAGTTAACAAACAAACAAAATAAGCTCTCACGATGAATTTCTAGTAACAAACAAACAAAATAAGCTCTCACGATGAATTTCTAGTTAATCTTGCAACAAATTAGAAAACGTCACCATCCTTTCTAGTTCTTCTTGACTTGTCGTGTACCTAGGTTTTATATAGGAAAGTTCAGACAGAGTAAAGAAGACCCAAAACAAAGAACTTGGAATGTTAAGGAATGTTTTTTTATATGCCAATGATAAGCCATAACTGAAATCAGATGCTACAATCACCTCTCTCATCAGCATACTACTATAAATAGACCACATTTTGCAAACTAAGATCCTACACAACACATTCTTATGTGCAATTCTAACAACTCTGCTAGTTAAAGCACATAGAAAAAATTAAAAAGGAAAAAAAATTGACATCACAGCATAAATTTTTACATAAAAGAACAAAAACATCTATGACAGAAAACATAATTATTATCACTTTACCAGCCAAATAACAATCAGACAATTATATACCAGAAAATTTATGAAAGAAAACTCAGAAATTAACCAACTTACTTTGCAATTTCTTGGTGATCCTTGCCAAATTTATCTGCAGCAAACTTGATAAAATCCCTGCCATAGCTATCATCAAAGCAACTAAAATCCAGGTCACCTCTTCTCAAAAAATTAGCATCCTTAAAATACCCATTATGGTACAAATGACTCACAAACATTTTCATATCGGGTGACAACTCCTTAAAAACTCTGGGGCCTTCTTGTTCCTTTCTCTTAATTTCTACATTCTTTCTACTTTTCCCTTCTGTAAACAACTCATACAATGTATTGGGTTTCTCTGATTTAATTTTCTTTACATTTTGATTTCCTTTGTCATTCTTTGACTCTGTTTCTTTTAAATCCCTCACTTCTCTTTCTAACTCCCATAATTTCTTCTTCACGTCATTGCTTTGGCTTTCAGTTTCGAATTCTGTTGCCGGTTTTTGGCATAATCCTAAAGCTTCCTGAAATACAAGAACGAGGGGCTTCTTGTTTTGGTCAGTTTGGGTTTCAGATGGAGACTGGGGAGAAGACGTAAACGCTCTGTAGATAGGTCTGCGTGAATTGGGGAGAAGGTTTTGGGGTTTAAGCAGGAGGGCTTTGAAGAGAGACATTTGAGGGAATTGAGGGTTTTAGGAAGGTTTTCAGAACACTGAAAAGTCAGAGTGGAACACCAAATTTTATTGAATATAATGTGTTTTAGTATTAAAATTTAAAATTAATTAATTAATTAAAATAAAATTTTATTAATTTATTAATTTTTCAAATTACTGTCAAGTTTTAGAATTAAAATTTTCGGAATTCTTTTAACATCTTTTCATATTAAATATTAAAAAATAAAGTAATCGTTTAATTGTGGAAATCATTTTCTATTTTTATTTTTTAATTTTTCTTTATTTTCTAATTTTCTAATTTTGTATTTTTCAAATTAAAAACTAGTAAATTTGTATAATTTTACTAACAATTTCATATGTCCTTATTATAATTTTCTTACTAGACTATTTATAAATAAGTATTATTAATTAAAATATTTATTTTTTAAATATAAATGAGTAATTTTATAATTTAATCACTTAACAAAAATTATTTTTAATCTAAGAATACATTTCAAAGTTTTTTTAAAAAAAAAAAACCATAAAAATGATATATAAAACTATTTAGTATAACATTTCAAAATTAAGATGGTAATAAATATGTCGTGGATTAAAAGATTAAAACAATAAGGATAGCATCTAGTTAGGATTAATTACAACTTTTTATTTACAAAAATTTAGTTAACTTAATTAATATTTTAGTTTGAAAATTGTTTATTTAATATTTTATTTCATTAATGAAAGGAAATTTAGTTAAAACTTAAAAGTAACCAAAGGAAATTAAAAAGAAAAAAGAGAGATATTGTTGCTTTGGTTGGAAACCAACAAAATTATATAAACCAATTAGGAGTAATCACTAATAAATATATATAGTTGCTGTAAATATATAATAATAGATAAAATGTCACTTCCAATTTGCCAGTTTTGACTATTCTAATACAGATAAATTTAAGACTATCAAACATCCATAAAATTATATTTTGACATAATAATATCAGAATCTTGATCTAATCTTTATTAAAATTATAATAGGATGAGAAGATGATAAGCCCATAAAAGCCAGAGTCATCAGAGCCTCACGACCTTGTTTAAGGTTCATGATCTTAGACAAAGCCGCAAGGCCTTAGAGTTGTGATGGCTCCGATGCAAAGCCACACGACCCCACTTAGGGTGAATTATCTTAGGCAATATTGCATGGCCTTAGGCAGGCCTTATGACTTTGCTTAGGTCTGATGGCCTTGTTTACAAGCCACGAGCTCGTTTCGTCACCTCCCTATACGATTTTTTTCTTTTTTCATTATTTCCTTGCCTATTCTCTTGCCTTTTTTTTGTATATTTATTTGATTATTTTTAGCATTTTATAAAATAGAAATTAGGATTTTACTTAATGTGCACACAATTTTTAAACTGAAAAAAAGTTTGTGAGTGCTTAACTAGTAGGTAATCTCAAAATTATTTGGGAAGTTTTCTTTTTATTATATTGGAGGATTTTATAATGATTTTTATTTTATTTTATTTGAAGCTCATTTTAACTAAATAGGAAGTACTTAGACTTTACACTAAGTACTTAATCTATTTAAAAAAAAATTTCTAAATTTTCTCCTATAAATACCCCCATTCAATTTTATGTAGAAGGGTAACTTTTTTTTTTCTTTTACTCTAAACTTGATTTTTTATGCTAGAATTTTTGTTGGACCTCTTGGATTTGATGTTAATTTTGATTATAATAAAACGTGTTGATTGTATTATTTTTGCTAACAATTTTATTTAAATTGTTTAAGATATGAGAAATCATGACCATTGTCAAGACATAGGTTTAACACATCTAATGAATCAGCAAGTGCAATCAAATGCTGTCCTTGTGTAGATTGATTTAGATGATGAACTATATATGGATGGAAAGATATTGATGTCTAATTTTAGGAACATAAATTAGATTGAGTATTAGACATTGAAATTTTTGGAGATATGAATTTTTTAAATAAATTATGCTCAAACTGACAGATTAGAATAAAATAATTTGGGTAATTTTAAAATATTACTGGAAATTATAGAATAAGAATTTGAATATGATATTTTACATAATTGAAAGCTCTGGATGTCTACTTTCATATGGAAAAAGAATCAAGTGATTTTGATTTCTAGGAAGGAGAAATTGAAGAATTAGTGAAACATGCTCACATTATCTTGCATATTTGAGTAATAAAATATTTGGATTTTTTAGAGTATGAAGATGAATGATTTTGGAGTTTTTATAAACTACAAAGTTGTATTATACATCTAAAAGTTTCCAACAAAAAAAAGAGATCATGATTTAGAGTTGTATATCTCAAGATATGAAAAAATGAAGTCATGCCCTCTGCCAATTAATTGCAGCCGCTACTAAAAAGTCCAGAAGGTCCAATAGCTCAAAATGAGCTAAGTAGCGCCATCTACTAATTAAGTAGTGTCCGCTACACTTTAAGTAGCCCCTACTATCTGAAAAATCAGTAATAAAAACTAGCCGTTGGAAAAGTTGTCAATTGCACTTTTTAGCATTAAATAAAGCCAAACGACTATATTTTGTCCAATACTATAAATATGAGTTGGTGGAAAACTTTAAAACAAGAAAATAACATTTGAAAACTTATTATTGAGCTATTGCACCAAATCATTCATATTTATGACTTGAAAAGCTTATTTATTGTAAAACCATTTTTGTGAGCTATTAGTTGTAAATCTTTGAGTTGGTTAAAACTTATTGATTGTTTGAGAGTTGGGAAAAAGTTAAAGGGGATTTTTCTTCTTCTCATCTCTTGTAATTCTTAAGGGTTTGAGTGTGAGTCTTAGTAAAACACTTGTGAAGGTTTGAAGTGTGAGCCTTTAAAAACACTTTGTAAGGTTTGAGTGTGAGCCTAAACACTTGGGTTTAATCTTACACCCATAAAATAATCAAGTAAAATAATCAAGTGTAATCTTGAGGAGTAGACATAGGCAAGTGTTGGCCGAACCATTATAAAATTCTTGTGTTTGATTTTTCTCTTCCTTCTTTCATCTGATTAATTTTTAATTTGCCCTTAATTTGTCATTCCAACCAATTCACACTCCTCTTGATTGCCAAAGAGACTTTCAATAGGTATCAGAGCTTTATTTCCATATTTTTCAAAGATTTAACCATCTTGAAACAAAGATCATGACAACTAGAAGATTGGATATCATTAAAGGAGATTCAACCATTAGACCACCCTATTTTGATGGCACCGACTATTTATATTGGAAAAAGCATATAGAAATATTTATGGATAGTGATGACATTGATTTTGGGATGTGGTTGAAGAAGGACATGTGGTTTCTACAAAAATCGTGGATGGAATTGTGATCATGAAGCCTAAAAGCGAATGGATGGTTGCCTAAAAGAAGGCAAATGGGAGAAACCAAAAAGTAATGCACACTCTTTGTGCATTGAGTAGAGAAGAATATGAAAACATTTCCCATTGTATTTTAGCCAAATAAATTTAGGATACATTAAAAAATACTCATGAAGGCACAAATCAAGTAAAAGGCAATGTTTTCATAACCGGACCAGTGAAGGAAAAAGATTAGAGGTTCACCCGGGGTCAAACCGGTTAAACCAAAAAAATCGGTATACATACATATGTATATATAATTTGACATTTATTATTTTTTTGTCTCAAAAAAAAAATTAAAAAAGTTAAAAAAGTTAAAAAAATATATGACCCTCTTGAATCGAAAAATCAGCCCGGTTTGATCGATTCATCAATTAATCGGCCGGTTCATTGATTTTTTAATCAAATTTTGGGGGACGGGTTTTTGGGGCTGACCGAACCTATCCTTAATTCGGTTCCTAATTTTTTTAGTTTGATTAGTCGGTTTGGTCCGATTTTGACAACCATGGTAAAAGGTAAGAAAATCTAAATTATTACTCATGAATATGAGCTATTCCAAATGCAACACAATGAAAGCGTATCCGAAATTTACAATCGCCTCATGGTGATTGTTAATCGAATGAGGAAGTTAGGGAAAACTTACTCTCTTGAGGATATAAATTGCAAAATCTTTAGAGTTCTCCCTAAGAAGGATTGGGAAGCTAAAATCACTTCCATTGAAGAAGCCAATAATTTAAGTGTTCTTCCAACCGATAATTTGATGGGTAAATTACTTACTCATGAGATCACATTATCTCAAGAAAAAGTTGAAGAAAAGAACATGACGTTGGCTTTCATTGCTTCAAATGAGACATCTACAAGTGGAAGTGATAAGGAGGAAGATGATAAAGATATGGCTATGCTCACACTAAAAATAAGGAATTTAATCCTTAAAAGCAAAAAGTCATATGAGAAGCAAGAACATAAAAGCAATCAAGTGAAGTGCTTCGAATGTGACAAGTATGGTCACATTATAGCCGATTGTCCAAGGCTAAAAAATAAGAAGAATTATAAGAAGAAAGCTTTGGCAGCCACTTAGGATGATTCAAGTGAATCGAATGATGATGAGAAAGCAAACAAGGATGAGGAGGTCAATCTTTGCTTAATGGCTTTTGATGAGGACACATCTTCTAGTGAGGTAAGTAATTCTAACTTCACTAATAATGATGATATTATACATATGTTGGAATCATTGCTTTCAAAGTATCATAAACTACAAAGTAAATATGATAATTTGAAAACAATAACAAATAATGTTTTGAATGCATATGATGATTATATTGATGAGTTAGCAACTTTAAAAGCCTCCAAAAGTGAGTTAGAAAATATTATCCTTCAAAAGACTCAAAGTCTTGATGATATTTGTAATGAAAATTTGAAGGATAAATTAGCTACTTATAATGAATCCATATCCAAACTTTACAAAGGCAAAGATAAGTTAAATGAGATTCTTGAATCTCAAAGGTGTCCAACTAATAAGTTTAGACTTGGATATAGTGAAGGTGGTAAGCCATCCACCTCTAAAATCACTTTTGTTAAGACATCTAGCTCTACTTCACATTTGCCACATATACCTCCACATAAGGTCATGAGACCTAAGAATGACATGCCTAAGGCATGGGTCAAAGAAGACTTTCATTTGCATACATTAGACCAAGACCACAATATAAGCCTAGACCTCAATTTAGACCAAGAAATAATGTTTATCATAATATGAGGTGTCATTGCTGTGGTAAAGTTGGTCACATGAAATATAGATGTCATGTTAGAAAATTATATCTAGGTTATATTAATTTAATTGCTCTTAATGCTAACCTCCATGGACCCAAAGGAAAAAGGGTACCAAAAATATATTTTCTACTTTTTATATGCATAAATTTTTAAAGAAGAATGATAAAATAAAAATGGTCTATCAACCTCCACATAAGAGAAATGGTGCAAACAAAGCATATGCATATGAAGCATATGGAAATGGAATGGCACACAGACCATGCACCAAAGGTTATGAAACATTCAACAATATGAAGAGATCATATGATAAAAGGCACTACCTATGAAATAATAGTAGAAAGCCATAATGGAAAATAGTATGAGAGGTAAACAAATATCACCTCTTACCCTTTTGAAATTTAAATAATTGATATGCTATGAAATTGATTGATGAAATGTTTAATTGCTTAAATATGTTTTGAAAAATATTTTTGCTTTGATGATCCCTTGTGTTCCCCTTGAACATTTTTTATTTATTAAGGGGAGATTTGCTTGAAATAGAGGGAGAAATTATTTTCACCCCTTTATGTGTTGAGTAATTCATTTTTAAAGAGGAGTGCAAAACTTTTTATTGATATCAAAAAGGGGGAGAAGTTATACAAGTGTATATTTGCAAAAACATTAATTTAGCTTTTTTGCATGTTTCCTAAATTCTTGTATGTATGGTTTTATTATCATAAAAAAGGGGGAGATTGTTGGACTCCTTAGGTTTGATGTTGATTTTGATGATAACAAAATATGTTGATTGTGTTATTTTTGCTAACAATTTTATTTAAGTTGTTTAAGGCATGAGAAATCATGACCATTGCCAAAGTATAGGTTTAACACATCCAAGGAATCAATAAGTTCAATCAAATGCTGCCCTTATGTAGATTGACTCAGATGATGAACTATATATGGATGGAAAGATATGGATGTCTAATTTTAGGAAAATAAATTAGATTGAGCATTAGATATTGGAAAAAGGGAAATATGAATTTTTAAATGAATTATACTCAAGTTGATAAATTAAGACAAAACAATTGGGATAAATTTAAAGTATTACTAGGAATTATAGAAAAAGAATTTGAATATGATATTTTACATAATTAAAGTTCTGGATGTCTAAAGGAATCAAGTAATTCTTATTTCTACGAAAGGAGAAATTAAAGAATAAGTGAAGCATGCTCAAACTGTCTTGCAAATTTGAGCAATAAAATGTTTAGAGTATGAAGATAAACGATTTTGGAGTTTTTATGAATTATAAAGTTGTAGTATACATATAAAAGTTTTCAAAAAAAGAAAAAAGATATCATGATTTGGAGTTATATATCTTACGAGTTGAAAAAATGAAGTTGCGCCCGCTACCAATCAGTCGTAGCTGCTACTAAGAAGTTCAAAAGGTCCAGTAGCTCAAAATGAGCTAAGTAGCACTCTCTATTAATTAAGTAGCGGCCACTACTTATTAAGTAGCGCTCTGTAATATCTGAGTAATTTATTTTATTTTTATTATTTTGATTTTTTGTGAGTAATCTGTTCAGTATTTAGAAAAATCTTAGAAATTTTGTTTGATATGATTTTGTGAAGTCAGATTGTGATTTTCGCAGAATAGGTGAATATATATAAGTTTTAGATTTACTTTACTCTAAGTTTGATGGGCAGTAGGTTTGTATGTTATTTGAGAATTTTGTGTTTGAGAGAAATTGCACTTCTTCGGTCAGAGCATGTATGATTTGTTGTGAGAGGCTGTAAGTCTGAGTATATTATTTTCATATTGATATGTTAGTGGCTGAGCGAGTTAAGCATAAGTATGAGGAAAATATTTCTGTATGTGTTTTATAGTCAGTAGTAGAATTGAGGAGATTGGAATTGTAGCGTGTTTGCGAGATGGACTAGCGCGAGTTGGCAAGGAGGTTTCCCAGCTCGGCAGAACAGATAGAGGCCTTTGCCGAAGTGGCATTTAGCGAAGAGGATTAGGCAAAGAGGATTTGGCGAGGAGGCCTTTGCCGAAATGGCATTTAGCGAAGAGGATTAGGAGAAAAGGATTTGGCGAAGTGGCATTTGGCGAAGAGGATTAGGTGAAAAGGATTTGGCGAAGTGGTAATTGGCGAAAAGGATTTGGCGAGGTGGATTTGGCGAAGAGGATGCGAGGTGGCATTTAGCGAAGCGAATGCGAGGTAGCATTTGGCGAAGTGGAATTCAACGAAGTGGACTTCATCGAGGTGGATTTGGCGAAGAGGATGCGAGGTGGCATTTAGCGAAGTGAATACGAGGTAGCATTTGACAAAGTGGAATTCAGCGAAGTGGCCTTCGCCGAGGTGGATTTGTCGAAGAGGATGCAAGGTGGCATTTAGCGAAGTGAATGCGAGGTAGCATTTGGCTAAGTGGAATTCAGCGAAGTGGCCTTTGCCGAGGTGGATTTGGCGAAGAGGATGCGAGGTGGCATTTAGCGAAGCGAATGCGAGGTAGCATTTGGCGAAGTAGAATCTAGCGAGGTGGGAATTGCCGAGCCAACAATTGGCGAAGTGGATTTGCGAAGTGGGTTGCGAAGTAGTATCTGCGAAGTGAGGTAGTAGCCTATTTAACTAAGAATCCAGTAACCAAAATTTCACGATAACTTCTTTTCTCTTCTTTTTTTTTTTTTTTTTTTGTTTCTTCTCCTATTTTTCTCAAATCTGTCCTATTTATTTTCTAGTGCATTAATACTCCTAATTAATGCATTAAACCATTATATTCTCTCATTTATTAAGGCTTCATCCATCATTCCAAGTCAAGATTCTTCAAAGACGCAAATTGGGAAAATAAGGTAATTCTTCTCTGAGCTCTATTTTTCTGTCAGATTAAGGTCTTGGGTAGTTAGAATAATTAATTATGAGTTATATAAGACATGTTAAGAGCATTTAACGCCATTAATTTCAGTTGATAGGGAAGACATAAGAATTTATGAATATGATGTATAGTGATGTGAATAGTAACCACGTTCAAAATTTCAAACTTTCTTAAGAGATAAATTACATTGATGATTAGGAATCAATAATAGAGGCTATAAGATGGTTAAAAATTTGATGGAATCATAGTATATATATAATACCGGAGTAATTTATTTATTTTATTTTATTTTATTTTATTTTATTTTTGTTTGTGTGAGTAATCTGTTAGTAATTAGAGTAATGTTAGAAATTTTATTTTATTTTTGTTTTATTTTTTTTTTTTGTGTAAAGTCATATTTGATTTTCGTAAAAATTTGAGTATACCAGTTTTAGAATTATATTTGTATGTTTATAAAATTGATGGGCAGTAGGTTTGGTTGTTTTGAGAATTTAATATTTTGAGAGGAATTATGCTTTCTTGATCCGTGCAAGTATGGCTTGTTAGATGTTGTTTAAGTCTGAGAATATTAAATTTGTGTTGAGATGTTAATGGCTGAGCGAGTCAGGTATTAGCATGGGAAGTGATTCTGTATGTGCTTCATTGTCAGTGTAGAAATAAGAAAATGGAGAAGTTAGCGTGTTTTTAGACCAGGTAGTATGAGTTGGCGAAGAGGCCTTTGCCGATGTGGCATTTGGCGAAGAGGATTAGGCGAATAGGATTTGGCGAGGAGGCCTTTGCCGAGGTGGCATTTGGAGGAGAGAATTAGGCGAATAGGATTTGGCGAGGAGGCCTTCGTCGAGGTGGCATTTGGCGAAGAGGATTAGGCGAATAGGATTTGGCGAGGAGGCCTTTGCCGAGGTGGCATTTGGCGAAGAGGATTAGGCGAATAGGACTTGGCGAGGAGGCCTTTACCGAGGTGGCATTTGGCGAAGAGGATTAGGGGAAGAGGCATTTGGCAAAGTGAAGTTGTGAAGTGGAATTCGCGAATTGGGAAGTGGGAGCTGGCATTTGGCGAAGTGAAGTTGCGAAGTGGAATTCGCGAAGTGGGAAGTGCGAGCTGACATTTGGCGAAGTAAAGTTGCGAAGTGGAATTCGCAAAGTGGGAAGTGCGAGCCAGCATTTGGTGAGGTGGAGTTGCGAAGTGGGTTTGCGAGGTGGTATCTGCGAAGTGAGGCAGTATCCTATTTAACCAATAGTCCAGTAATCAAATTTCACGATTTCTTCTTCTCTTTTTTCTTTCTTATTAATCATTTCTTCTCCTTTCTCTCTCAAATTTGTCCCATTTATTTTCTAGTGCATTAATATTTCTAATTAATGCATTAAATATTTATTTTCTCTCATTATTAAGACTTCAACCATCATTCCAAGTCAAGTACTTCAAGGACGCAATTTGGAGAAACAAGGTGATTTTCTTTGAGCATTAATTCTTTATATTAGTTTAGAATTTTTGGTAGTTAGAATAATAAATTATGAGTTAGATAAAACATGTTAAAAGCATTTAAGGCCATTAATTTTGGTTACTATAGAAGATGGGAGAAAATTTTAAATCGGATGAATAGTGACATGAATAGTGACCACGTTCAAATTTCAATATTCTTAAGAGATAAATTAAATTGATGATTTAGAAATAATAATAGAAATATTCAGATGGTTTAAATTTGATAGAATCATAAAATGTATTATTATTGAGGAAAACCTAATTTATGTAATTTGGAGATTTTAGGTTCGGCTAATTCCAGGAATTTAGGAGTCTAGAATTGAGTATTTTTGAGCGGATTGTGAATAGTGCTGTGAGGTAAGTATGAATATCATAAATGTATTGCTTCTTTGAAATGATTACTCAAATTTCATTATATATATATATACTTTTTGTGATGAAGATCCAGCTACATTATGCATACTGTAACCCATTATATATATATAGATACATTTGATAATAACTTTATCATTCTTGGTCCAAGATCATGACAATCTTTGTAATAAATATCAAATGGTCTCTTGACCAAATTACAGCTTTATGAGAATGCAGTATCTTTCTTTACAAACCCTGAGATAAATATATGCATAGAATGCTTTTCCTAATGAGAGTAAATTCATTGGTCAAATGTGCACAATGGGAACCCAACTGATAGGGTTTTTATAAGTGTTCCACCTAGAGGGGGCCATGAGCTCTAGGCAGATGCCCGCGTAAGTATATGTGCCATGTTAAGGTAGCAAGGCTACTGATACATATGTCATGATATGAGATCAGTTCTATCATATGAGATTTGATAATGCCATTCTTTATGGGCATTTTATATTCTAATGAGAACCATGATTCGATTTGAGATATGATTTGATAGTGCTAATTATTATAAGCACTCATGTTCCTTCCGAGTAAAAGCTTGAAATCCTCTCATATCCAATTATATATATATATATATATATATATATATATATATATATATATATATATATATATATATATATATAGATAGG
>CANXYC011606942.1:0-11516 GCA_948193065.1 Aleurites moluccanus
TTCTTCTTTGGCCATGAGCTTCCATCTTCCATTCCAATTGATTTTTCTTTCAAATTTGTGAAGAAAAGTTGTTGGAAACTTGAATTTAAAACCATACAAACACTAATCTACCAAAATCAACCATAGAAATTCAAGGAAAATTAAGAATTTCTTCAAAGTGGATTTCGGCCAAAAGAGGTAATTTGAATAAAATATTTGTTTGTTGGTTTTTATGGTTTAATTAGGTTAATTTGATGATAATAGAATTGGGTAAATGGTTTAATTACATCAGTTGATGCATTAAATAATTTTCCCTAAGTCTGAAACCCTAAAATGAAGTTATGAGTTTGGAATTTGAGTATATGAATGTGTAAACTATCTATAGAATACGTTAATTGGGTATTAATTGATGTTCATATCATTGTAGAAAATTCGTTCGGATAAAATTGTCGATTTTGGCCTAAACCAAGAATTTGAGGAATTGGGTAGCAAATCTATTGTGCTTGGTGATTTGGAGAGTTAGGTGAGTCTTTTATGTATCAAATTACATGCCTAAATTGTTAGAATGAAATTTGGAATCCAATTGTGAAAAATGCATTGTGGTCGAATCCTAATTGTGCAATTTGCCTAGTTTTTGTTCATACTTTTGACTTATTTTTCAATGCCTAATTGATGCCTTTGATGAAGATTATTGAGTTATGGTTGTTGCCTATAAATTGCTTTCTCTTTGCTTGTTTGTTGATAATTAGGGCAATGTCAATATTGCACCAAAACCATGCCGAAAAATCCGTAGGACAACCATTTGAATGTCACCGTCGCCAACGACAATGGCATGCCAATTACGTCAACTTTTTTGCCGCAAATGACCAAATTATGTTTGTTATCATTTTTGATCATTAGACCTTTGGTCATTTTTTTATCGATTATTATTGATGTCTTATTGACTTTATGCGCATCCAATTATGATGCGGGCCAGCAGATAGAGGAGCGGGCTTTACAGTTTTTGGAGAAGCAAGATAGGGCCTTTCGCGCAGGTCGCCTTTAAAAGGCCATAACTTTCAACACAGGATGAGCCACGGGGCCATGAGTACTTGTTTTAAAGCTCGTTAAGAGATCTAGAAAAATGCTTGGGAAATTTAGCAAGGCCCAATTTTGACTACAAAAACATCTGTTTAAAGCCCAAACGGAGCTGCTGAAGTTTTATGCGCATTCGTTTCCATTTGTTTGTAAACTGTTTTATTTTGTTATTTTGGGCCGAAGTCTTTTAAGCCCATTAGGGTTTTATTTTCCTTTTAGCATATATATATGCATGTTCTGCTTTGTAAGAGACAGTTTTGCCAAATAATAAAAACCTACTTTTCTTCCAGTTTCATTTTTCCTAGAAAATACGAAGTTTATGCCTATTTCCTGGTATTTCTAAAATCAACAGGTTATAGAAGGTTACTTTCTGGTATTCGTACGCTAATCAACGGATTGTAATAGTGTTATATTTTTCCATTGATATTCCGCTGTGTCGGGTGGTATAAGAGCCTGTGCTTTGAAAAGCCATGCCTCCATGATGACAACAGTAGCAACATCCTGATACCACCTAGAACAAAGGGTGGCGTGAATGGAGGAACGATTTGAACAGATGTTAGGGTAGATTATAGACAGAGTGGAGGCCTTGATGGAGACCCATCTTAGGGCCAATCAAGGGCGATGAAATCATCAACAGAATTGTCATGGTGATCCAGGCAGTGATGAGGATGATTTGAGTACAGAAGAGAAGTACGTTGATGAGGTACCTCGCAGGCATCGTAGACCTGTTGAGGAAGATGATGGTCGGCAGCGTTGGCAGGCTAGAATGTGAACTGGAATTCCTGAGTTTCATGGCAGCCTTGCACCCGAGGAATTTATGGATTGGCTAGCTATTGTGGAGGAGGTGTTCAAATTTAAGGGAATGCCTGAAAACAAACGTGTTCCCTTAATGGCAACCAGACTACGCAGTCGAGCATCGGCCTAGTGGCAGCAAGCAAAGCTATCACGTGAGAGGATGGGAAAACTAAAGATAACCTCAAGGGAGAAGATGAAGAAGCACCTGCGGACTATGTTCCTGCCCTATAATTTTCAAAGATTAATGTACCAACGGTTATAGAATCTAAGGCAGGGAACCAAATTAGTGGATGATTATAACACTTAATTTTACCAACTAATTGCCAGGAATGAGATTTGTGAGACAGAAAATCAGTTGGTGGCTTATGGGTTTAGATTCAAGACACCGTTAATATGTTTGATGTTGTCTCTATTTCGGCTGCACACTAAAGGGCTCTTATGGTTGAGAAGCAACAGGCTCGTCGAACAAGCAGTTTTGGTAATCCCTTAAATCCCACTAATAATAATGCTGTTGGAAATCCTGTGGTGAATCGTGTAGGTGGAAATGTAACTAAGGCTACTAGGAGTGCTAATTAGTTTAATAGGGGAGCCAATAGTAGTAGTGTTATTAAGTGTTTTGCATATGGAGAAGTGGGTCATAGGCAATCTTAATGTAAGAAGGCGGGAAAAAAAGTATTGTTTGCTGAGAATGATGATTATGAGGAAGAACATAATGCTTTTAAAGGACTGCTAGTGTTTGATGATGAGCCTTTAGACGAAGAATTTGTAGGGGGAGATGTGGGAACTGCCCTAGTTGTGAGGAGGTCTTGTTTAACTCCTAAGGCTACAGACGAAGATGACTGGTTGCGGAAAAATATTTTTCAATCTACTTGCACCATTTTAGGCAGGGTCTGTCATTTTGTCATTGGTACGGGGAGCTGCAACAATTTTATTTCAGAGGAGGCAGTGAGGAAATTAGATATCAAGACAGAGCAACATTCAACTTCGTACAAGCTTTCATAGCTTAAGAAGGGTGGTGAGGTAACAGTGTCTAAACGAGCCTTAGTCACGTTTTCTATTGGTGCACGATATAAAGATGTTGTGTGGTGTGATGTGATAACTATGGATGCATGCCACTTATTATTAGGGCAGCCATAACAGTATGATAGGAGCGTAAATCATGATGGGCGGGCCAATACATACAGCTTTGTATTTGAGGGTGTCAATATTATGTTAGTGCCTAGTAAGCCAACAATGGCTAAAACCCCACCGGTAGGGTCCAGTACTAATCTGTTGTTATTGGTACAATTTGATGAGGAGATGCAGAGTACCAAAATAGTTTTTATATTGATTGGAAAAGAGATCACAGAGTCAGCAATGATTCCAGAAGAGGTGGCTCCTATACTTGCTGAATTTAATGATGTGTTTCCTGAAGAGTTGCCCGATGGATTGCCTCCTTTGCGTGAATACAACATCACATTGATTTAGAGCCAGGAGTAGCTCTGCCTAATAGGCCCCACTACAAAATGAGTCTCAGAGAGCATGATGTGCTGCGTAGGCAAGTTCAAGAGCTTTTAGCTAAGGGCCACATTAGAGAGAGTATGAGTCCTTGTGCAGTTCCAGCCCTATTGGTACCTAAGAAAGATGGTTCTTGGAGGATGTGTATGGATAGCAGAGCCATTAATAAGATCACAGTGAGGTATAGATTTCCTATTTCGCATTTGGATGATTTGCTTGATCAGATTAGTGGTGCAACTGTATTTACCAAACTTGATCTGAAGAGTGGGTACCATCAGATTCGAATTCGGCCTGGAGATGAATGAAAAGCAGCTTTCAAAACACGTGAGGGGTTGTAGAGTGGTTGGTAATGCCCTTTGGACTGTCTAATGCCCCTAGCACTTTCATGTGTGTAATGAATCAGTTGTTGAGACCATTTATTGGCAGTTTTTTCATTGTATACTTTGATGACATTTTGATTTTTAGTGCTAATCCAGAAGATCACATGCAACATATTTGGGCAGTTTTGAGTGTTATGCGTAGGGAGAAATTTTATGCAGCGACAAAGAAGTGTGTTCTTATGGATTCTAAAGTTCTGTTTTTGCGATATGTGGTTTCAGGAGATGGCTTGCAGGTTGATGACTCAAAAATAGAAGCGGTAAGGCAATGGCCTACTCCAAAGACCATCACTGAAGTTCGGAGCTTTCATGGTCTTACTTTTTTTATAGGTGCTTCATTCCTTACTGTAGCAGCATCATGGCTCCAGTCACAGATTGTATGAAGGGCCAAAAGTTTGAGTAGACTGCCGAAGCTGAGATGACCTTCCAAGTAATCAAGGAATGCCTAACTACTGCACCAATTCTAGTGTTACCAGATTTCTCATTACTTTTTGAGCTACATACAGATGCTTCTAAGGTTGGCATTGGAGATGTTCTAAGTCAGAATGGCAAACCTATAGCGTATTTCAGTGAGAAATTGTCTGGTGCTAAACTGAATTACAACACTTACGATGTGGAGTTTTATGCCATTGTGCAAGTTGTGAAGCATTGGCGCCATTACCTGTTCCATAAAGAGTTTGTTCTCTACACTGATCATGATGCCTTGAGACATTTACAAAAGTAGGATAAGGTGTCTTCGAGACATACACCCTGGGTTGCATATTTGGAATGGTTTACCTATGTGGTGAAGCACAAGGCTGGGGTCATAAATCGGATTGTGCATGCCTTGAGTCACAGAACCAATTTGCTGGTGTCCATGAGAGTTCAAGTTCCTGACCTTGACTCTTTCCATGAGTTACTTGAAACTGACCCTTATTTTCTTACAGTTTTACAAGATGTGCAGGTTGGAAAGAAAATTGATTTTCTCATCCATGATGGATTTATGTTCAAGGGCAATCAACTATGTATTCCTGACTGTAGCTTGCGATTGCAAATTATTCAAGAACTGCATGGGAAAGGGCATGTTGGTAGGGATAGAACATTGCAGCTAGTTCAGGCTTCCTATTATTGGCCTAGCATTCTCAAGGAGGTGGAGAAATATGTGTAGAGATGTAGGGTGTGCCAAGTTTCCAAAGGGGTTGCTACCAATGCTGGATTATATATGCCACTTCCAGTCCCTTCACAGTTGTGGGTTGACATTAGCATGGATTTTGTGTTGGGATTGCCATGAACCCAGCGAGGTAATGATTCCATCTTTGTTGTTGTTGATCATTTTTCTAAAATGGTTCATTTTATTCCATACAAGAAGATTATAAATGTTGTTCATATTGCCCAATTGTTCTTTCGAGAGGTGTACCGTCTGCATGGGTTGCCTACAACCATTGTTTCTGATAGGGATACATGGTTCCTTAGCCATTTTTGGCGTAGCCTGTAGAAGATAGTCAACACACAGCTCAATTTTAGTAGTGCTTATCACCCTCAAACCGATGGGCAGACAGAGGTTATCAATAGATCCCTTGGAAATTTATTACGGTGTTTGGTTGGAGAACATATCAAAGGATGGGATCAAAAGCTATGCCAGGCAGAATTTGCTCATAACCATGCTGTGAATCGTAGTACTGGATTCAACCCATTTTAGGTGGTTTATTCTACACAGCCCCATGGACTACTCGATTTGATGCTTTTGCCCAGCAACACCAAGCTCTATAGGAAAGCTGCAGATTTTGTGCATGAGTTATAGGAGGTCCACAAGACAATTTATGACAACCTCAATGCAGTCAATTCTAAGTATAAGCTATATGCAGATAAGAAGCGCAGGCATACAGAGTTTGAGGTAGGTGATTTTGTCTGGGCTATTTTAACCAAAGAGTGCTTCTCTGTTGGGGACTACAACAAGCTATCTGTTAAGAAGATTGGTCTTGTGGAGATTATCGAGAAGATTAATCCTAATGCCTATCGACTCAAGCTGCCTAGTCACATTCGCACCGCTGATGTGTTTAATGTCAAGCACTTGATTCCTTTTCATTGTGACTTATCTTATGACAAGGTAGCTGCCAATTAGAGGGAAAATTTTCTCTACCAGGGGGAAATGATGCGGGCCAGCAGATAGAGGAGCGGGCTTTACAGTTTTTGGAGAAGCAAGATAGGGCCTTTCGCGCAGGTTGCCTTTAAAAGGCCATAACTTTTCGCACAGGATGAGCCACGGAGCCTATAAGTACTTGTTTCGAAGCTCATTTTAGAGATCTAGAACAATACTTAAGGAACTTAGCATGGCCCAATTTTGACCCAAAATCATCCGTTTAAAGCTCAAATGGAGCCCCTGAAGTTTTATGTGCATTCATTTCCTTTTTTTTGTAAACTGTTTTATTTTGTTATTTTGGGCCAAAGCCTTTTAAGCCCATTAGGGTTTTATTTTCCTTTTAGCATATATATATGTGTGTTCTACTTTGTAAGAGACAGTTTTGCCAAATAATAAAAACCTACTTTTCTTCCAATTTCGTTTTTCCTAGAAAACATGAAGTTGATGCCTATTTCCTGGTATTTCTAAAATCAATAGGTTATAGAAGGTTACTTTCTGGTATTCGTGCATGAATCAATAGATTGTAATAGTGTTTTGTTTTTCCATTGATATTTCACTGCATCAAATTGATTTCTGATGAGTTATTGATATTGCCGATGCCATTATTCTGAAATGGTATCTATCGATGTGTTTATCGTTTCTATTGACTCCATATTTGTTTCATGTCTTTGTTGATTTCCAAACTACTTGAATTGTCATTGATTGATTGATATTGAGCTTGTTGAGATGGAGCATACCATTGTTGCATAATGGTGTCCATTGATAAGTTTCTTTCTTATATTGACCTTAATGTGGTATGACAGAGCTACCAATCTGATAGGGTAGTGGGAAAATACTGTCGGCCTTGTGCAAATTATATTATTGGTGCCCTAGTTAGGAAGGGTTATGGTCCTAGCCATAAGACCTGATCAGTCTTATGTTTACTGATATTGATATACTGGAGACTGTATGTCCATATATAGTCCATATTGATGCTACTGGAGATTGTATAATTTCATACAATCCATCCCTTTATCTATCCTTTTCCTTATTGTACCGAGCCTATGATATCTTTATTGGCCTATTCTGGCACTGTTTCTGTAAATTGTTTATGGCACTATTTTTGTAAATTGTTTATATCGAGTTTTTTTATATCTTTGAATCTTATGTTAACCTTATATTTATTGGCGATGTATATAGATTCACTGAGTATCTTATATACTCACTCTTTGCTTGTTTACCTATTTCAGGAGAGGAGTAAATTGTAGAATCCTATCATCTGTCATCCATGGATTTTGCTTGTTGTCATTGATGTATATATCTATTTTTCATTTTGTATTTTGATGTTCATAATCTAGCTGCTCTATGGGGTATGTATGGGTTAGCTAGGACATGAATAGTTGTATATATGTGATGATGATATTTTATGAGATGTTATGATCATATGACAGGTTATATTAATTGTTACAGCCAATAGCACTAGATGACAGAAAGAATTTTAGAATGAATTACAGAATGACAGAATGAATAGTAATTAAGTAAAATGGATAATTAATTGATGATTATAGATTGTGCAGGTGATACTGGGTTCTACGGGTGTCGATCGCCATTGGCATCTCTTATGCCCTAGGACCATCGCGATCTAGAAACGGGTCATGACAGAAGTGGTATCAGAGCTCTAGGTTACAGAAAGTGGATTTTAGGTTACAGATGAATAGTACTCGAATTACAGAGGAATAGTGACTAAGTACATAATGGGGTAAAATTAAGTATACCATGGAGCATAGGATTTCTTTTGTCGTCCTTTACTATTATCATCTGTTATATGTTATTATTCTGCGTTTCTGTCATATTCTAAGTGTGTTTCCATTTTTCTCGACAGATTGCAGAGATGTCTGACGAGAGGGATAGAGATACCAGAGAGGCAGAGGTAGCCTCCAATGAGTCTTTGGTGAGGGAGATTGCAATTTCAAAGGGTCCATCCAGATCCCAATGGACTACAGAGGATACAGAGAGGGGTGATGACCCCTGAAGAGTAGAGATGATGAGGGGATTGATGAAGTTACGTAGAGAGATGGCTGATTTGAGGTGGGAGCGTTAGCATGTACCGCAACCACCAACTCCAGCAGTAGTGCCCCCACCTGTGATACCTAAGGCAGTTCTAGTGGCACCGGCTCCTGTACAGCTAGTAGGGGTTCCTAGGGATCCTACTGTACAGAGAGGCCGTAGAGTGATAGAGGAGGGTGGTGTATCGATGTTTAGCTTTCTGAAGCTAAACTTGCTTGAGTTCAAGGCAGACAGGGGCAGTGACCCTGCGGATTTCTTGGAGGAGGTAGAGAAGGTGGTGAGGAGACTACCATGTGCTGAGTTGAGAATAGTAGAGCTTGTTGGGTTGTTACTGAAGGGGAAGGCATGGACTTGGTTTACGGGGAGGATGGAGCCCAGGTTATATGGTGAGCATCCACCTATATGGATTGAGTTTCGACGGGGCTTATTGATGAGTTTATTACAGAGGGGGTGAAGACTCGTAACCTGATTCAGTTTGAGCAGTTAGAACAGGGAGACAAATTTGTTGAGGAGTACGCAGAGGAGTTTATTAGATTGAGTAGGTATGCTACTCATATTGTTCCTACAGAGGCTGATCTGATCAGTAGGTTTCGGAGGAGTCTTCACGCTGCACTACATAATGCATTACTGGCTACAGAGTTTATTTCCCTGATGACAGTTATTGATAAGGCCATACAGATGGAAGAAAAGTATAAGACCGAGAGGGCTAAGAGGGACCAAAAGAGGAAAGGTGGTCTAGGATCTCAGATTATGAGGGGGAGGAGCAGCTCCCAGCCTAGGCAGACAAAGCCAGTGCCACGGTTTGATCAGAGATCATCAGCTAGTAGTCAGAGGAGGAGGATTCAGACTAAGGGACCACCAGTGGTTCAGTCAGCACTTGCCTATTCTCAGGGTTCTTTGAGACCAGCTGTACAGACACCCAGTATTCCTAATTGTGGTTTTTATGGTTGGAGACATGGAGGGGAGTGTTGGAGACAGACTGGTGCTTGTTTGAGATGTGGCCAGCAGGGACACTATGCTAACAGATGTCCATTGAGGGCTGAGCAGCAACCATTTGTTATGGTCTCTCAGCCGATAGCACAAACGAGTCAGAATACGGGTAGAAAGGCTTCAGGCAGAGGCATAGGCGGGGGAGTACATGCTCCTAGTGGTAGTCAGGCCCCAGCTGGTAGGGGTCAGGGTAGAGTGTTTGCAATTAACACCCAGGAGGCTCAGAGATCAGACAATGTGGTCACAGGTACTATTTTGATTCAGAATGAGATTGCAGATGCTTTGTTTGATTCGGGTGCTACTCACTCCTTTGTGTCACCATATTTTGCACCTAAATTGAATAAGGAAAGGAAATTGCTAGATGTTCCTTTGGTGATTGCTACTCCTATGGGTGATAGTATTGATGTAGATTATTACTATCCTGACTGTGTGATTGAGATTGATGATAACATCTTGTGTGCTGATTTGATTGAGTTGCCTATATTAGAATTAGATGTTACTCTGGGTATAGATTGACTTACGAGGCACCGAGCTGTTATTGATTGTTATCGGAAGAGGGTTAGGTTTCAACCTGAGGTGCAGCCAGAGTTTGAGTTTCAGGGTGATATTCAGGAGTTTTAAGTTAATATGATTTCTGCTATCCAGTCTAGGAGGATGATTGGGACAGGTGGTTTCACCTATTTGGCTCATGTGATAGATGTGTAAAATTCTTATATACAGCTTGAACAGATACCGGTAGTTCAGGAGTTTCCTTATGTGTTTCCTGAGGAGTTGCTAGGATTACCCCTTGTTAAAGAGATTGAGTTTGAGATTGAGGTGTATGCAGGCACTGACACTATATTTATTCCTCCATACAGAATGGCTCCAGCTGAATTGAAGGAATTGAAGGTGCAGTTATAGGATCTATAAGACAGAGGGTTCATCAGACCGAGCAGTTTTCCTTGAGGTGCACTGGTACTATTTGTAAGGAAGAAAGATGGCTCTTTGAGAATGTGTATAGACTACAGGCAGTTGAATAAAGTTACAGTGAAGAGCAAGTATCGATTGCCTTGGATAGATGACTTATTTGATTAGCTGTAAAGTGCTAGCCATCTTTCGAAGATTGATCTGAGGTCTGGGTATCACCAGTTGAAGATTAAGAAAGGTGATGCACCTGAGACTGCTTTCAGAACCCGATATGGGCATTATGAGTTTTTGGTGTTGTCATTCGGGTTGACCAACGCACCGACTGCTTTTATGGATTTGATGAACATGGTGTTCAGGTCATATTTGGATAAGTTTGTCATTGTATTCATTGATGACATATTTATCTATTCTAGAAGTGAGGAGGAGCATGCGGAGCATTTGAGGATTATTTTGCAGACACTTTGAAAGCATCAGTTGTATGTTAAGTTATCTAAATGCCAGTTTTGGCTAACCGAAGTGTGTTTCCTTGGGCATATGATATGCAAGGATGGGATTAAGGTAGATCCTCAGAAGATAGAAGCGGTTACTAATTGGCCTCAGCCTACCAGTGTTTCAGAGGTTCGCAGTTTTCTGGGTATGGCTGGGTATTGCAGGAGGTTTGTAAAGGATTTCTCCCGGATTGCAGCTCCATTGACTGGATTGATGTGGAAACAAGAGCGTTATGTATGGATTGATGAGTGTGATCACAGCTTTCAGACTTTGAAGTATTGCCTCACCAGTGCTTTAGTGTTGGCATTGCCAGGAGAGGGGAAGAAATTCACTGTGTATTGCGATACTTCTCTGATTGGATTGGGGTATGTGTTGATATAGATTGGTAGGGTAATTGTTTATGCTTCCCATCAGTTAAAGAAGCACGAAGCAAATTACCCGACTCATGATTTCGAGATGGTAGCTATGATATTTGCATTGAAGATTTGGAGACACTACCTGTATGGATCGAAATGTGAGATATATATTGATCATAAAAGTTTACAGTATATATTTCAGCAGAAGGATCTGAATCTTCTGTTGGGATTTAGGTCGTTAGGTGCAGTGAAAAAAAAAATTCCAATCCAAGATCTCTATGTTGATTAAAATAAAAGATTAGATTCAAGATTCAAGATCTTTTACCTTTGTGTTTAAAACTCTTTCTTCACTTGATCACCAAGAAAGGGTTGTAGCAAACTACTATCTTTCCACGAGACAAGGAAAGCCTGACAAATTATCCATGCGAAGATCAAACAACAAGCCTTTTTGGAAAGAGAAGCCAAAAACCCTTATGTGCAAGTCAAGGGTGTTTCGGCTTGATGGAGAATACAAGGAGTTGACTGAATTCTCTTGGTGTTTCCTCTCAAGGTGTTTCGGCCAAAGGGATATATTATGACTTCTTATTAACTTAATTATGATCTCATCATATTTATAAGTCTCTTGATCAACTAGATTTTAATCTAACGGCTTAGATTGAAACAATAGGTTTAATGACAATAATGCCATTAATGAAAAAGTCAAAAAATACTCCTTTGACTTTAGACCTATTGATCATATTCTACATATAATCCTATGGTCCTAATTTAATTAAATACATCATATGCAAATAATTAAATTAGATAATTAATTTAATCACATTAAATTATTGCAAAATCTCCATAATTAAATATATGAATTAAATCTTATTTAATCATAATTTAATT
>CANXYC011607375.1:0-10855 GCA_948193065.1 Aleurites moluccanus
ACCTAAAATGCATGGCCATGCTCAAATGAGTCGATATGCGATATTGATGTCATTTGATTTAGGAGTCTACTCAGGTATCAAAAATATAAAGATTGAACTATGCGAGTATGACATATTCCATGACTCGTGTTCAATCAAGACATCTAGGATAAAAGGATTTAATTACTTAGTAATTTTATCACAAGAAAGGTTATGTCGAGTCATTGACATTCTCGTGACTTAGGTAGCATTGATGTGTTGCTAGACGCCACTCACTGCTTGTGACATAAAATATGATTTTATGTCACTACTAATGTTATAGGAACCTATAGGGTCACATATTTAGATCGGATCGATGATAGGAACTATAATTCAAGAGATGGATTAAAAAAAATAAGCATTAGGCTAAATGGTTTAACTAATAACTAATATAAGCCCAAAATTCGAGCCCAAGTCAGATGGGGCAAATTAGAGTTTTATTAGTTGTCCTAATGCTATGGTTAAATGTCTATAAATATACATGTGATGTTATTTTTAGGTGAGACTAATTTTCTGCCGTTTTTCATAAAAGAAGAAGTGAACCCTAATCCTTATTCTCTTAGACGTATCTAGCAAAATATCTCGGAGATATTATTCTTGTTCGTGAGACGAATCAAAGCAGGGATCCGTTCGTGTGGATACCGTAGAGGCAGAAGGTGAAAAAGCTTCTGCTCCTGACTCAGAATCGCCTTTTATAATCGAATCATCAAACAAAGTTATAAACCCTAACCAATCTGATCTGGATCTTCATATGAATCCTGGAGGAAATCAGAATAAATTTTTCTATTCCGCTGCCTTTTCTGATTTCGATTTCCTACACAAATCATGTAGAAATAATAGTAGTTCATGAAGCAAGCCGAGAATGTGTGTGGCTAAGATCAATAACCCAACATATTCTTGAATCATGTGGTCGATCATCCAATAAAGAAATTCCAACAATAATAAATGAAAATAACGCAGCGTGCATTGCTCAATTAAAAGAATGATATATTAAAGGTGACAGAATAAATCATATTTCACCAAATTTTTTTTTTTTACACATGATCTTCAAAAGAATGGTGAAATTAACATTCAACAAATTTGTTTAAGTGATAATCTAATAGATTTATTCACTAAGGCATTACCTATTACAATTTTTAAGAAATTAGTCCATAATATTGGCATGCGACGCCTTAAAGATATTTAGTGATATTGCAATTAAGAGAAGTTTAGCACTGTACTCTTTTTTCCTTAACCAAATATTTTGTCCCATTGAATTTTCCTTGATAAAGGTTTTTAATGAGACATTTTTTGCAAAAATGAATATCCAAGAGGAGTATTATAAATATATATAATATGGATATTATTTTAACTATCTCACTACCCATTACTTGATGTATTTATTTGGTGCATTATGTTTAATTTTATATGTCATTTATAAGGTTTAACTTATGGGAAATTTATATTACAATTTATGGTAGATTTATATTTTATAACTTATAGTAAAGATAAACCCTATAAATAGGACTTTCTATTACTTTATATAACACAGAAAAAAAATAATAAAAAACTCCATTTTCTACGTTCTTATTATTATTCATATTTTTGTTCTTATTTTTGTTTTCTTTATTTTTTATAATAATAAATAAATAAATGATATAGTGAAAAAAAAAACTTTTATAGTCGGATTTCATGATTTAAATCTTAATCAACAAAGGAAACAAATTCATTAGTTAAGTGATTTAACTATTTCTTGGTTCACTTTGTAATTAAATAATTATATATTATTAATTAATTAAATAATAAATTATATTTTAAATATATGTCATTTTAATATAAATTAGAGTTTTTAATGAAAAATAAATCAGAATTATTAAAATATAAAAATATATTTTTTATGAATTAAAGTAAGAAAAATAAAATTATATTCAAAAAATTACATTTCATTTTTACTTTTTTTTTTTTAATAAATGAAACATGATTTGAAAAATAAAACTTATTTTATTTCCTCCGAGTATGTATTATGAGGTTATCCCTTGAGCTTGGCTAGAAATTGGAAACTATGGAGTCCATAAAATATTTCTTTTTTTTTTTTTAATAAACTTGATTTTAATAATTTAAAATCTTATTATTTTGAAAATAATTTTAATATTATTAAATTAAAAATTTATTAGTCATAAAAATATTTTTGTTTTGTTTTGTTTTGTTTTTTTAGGTGATTCCATCTAATTCTTCTTCGCTATACTATTGTTATTCTGACGAGTATAGTCTTGTGAGGACCAACATTATCTTTCACTTTCAAGTGAATGTGGACTCAAACTTCAAAGACTTTAATAATTATTATTTTCATTAAGGTGGGTCAGTTTGACTGCATTGATAGGTTCACAAAATATAAAAAATAAAGGATGAATAGGAAGCTTTTCTATATTATTATATTTGATTTAATTTTCGCCATCAATTGTTAGTGGTAAGTGATCAGTAGTTAAGTGATTAGCCACAGAATATTAAATGTTAATAATTAAAAATTTTAAATTTTAAAGTTTTAATTACAATTTTGACCCGTTGAATGCTTAATTTGTGAAACCCCTTGTAATATTGATTGGGGATCAAATACCAAACGTTAATTTTCAAACACTAATTCACACGGACACTTGCAATCCCTTACTGAAATCACTGAGGCACAGTTTTGGCCCTCTGTAGTGTTTGTATACTGCTTTATCTTCTCATTCCTCCAACTAAGGTTGCGCTTCTCTCTCTCTCCTGGCACAATGGACAGGAGAAGGTGCTATTACTAATTTCTTTTCTCTTTATTTACCTTTTCCATCAGTTAAAATTTAGCTTTTATTTGAATTCTTTCTCACACTTAACCTGTTGAGATAATTTCAATATCACTTAATCAATATTCATTGGTATTACTTTCTTTTCTTTGATTCTATTTCTTTTTCTCTGTTTTCTTTTCATGTCATCATAACTCAGTTCAATATGTCAATGGTATGCCCATTTTTCTGCACTGTAGCATCATGAATCTGAACTTAGAAAAAAAAAAAAAAAGGCCCACTTCCACTATATTAATTCTCCCATTGTTTAATTCAAAGTGCTGTGATATCTCTTATAATAATACTTATAATCTTGCATTGTAAATTGTAACTTTCTTCTCACTTCTCTGTTCACTTTTAGTGGTGATTAATGTCTTTAGCACCCACTTCTTAGACACTGAATTTTAAGACAATACCATCAATTCACCATTAAATACTTTTTTCATTTTTTTTATTTTTTTTTTTATTTTGGAGGAGGGGGTTCTTGCATCTTTGTTAACTTTTCTTCCATGAACCAACCTCAAATGACTATACCCCATTTGTTCATTTGCCCAATTAGTCTAGACTTGTTCGAAGATCCAGTGACTCTATGTACAGGCCAAACCTATGATAGATCAAGCATAGAAAAATGGCTTGCTGCTGGTAATCTCACATGCCCTGTGACAATGCAGAAGCTTGATGATCTATCCATAGTTCCCAATCACACTCTTCGCCATTTAATCGATGAGTGGTTGCAAATGGGTCCTCAATTTGATCCTGATTACTTGAAAACAATCGATTCTTTAGCTTCAGTTAAACTCAATCTTGAATCTCATGAAGCTACCTTGGAGAAAAAGTATCAAGCACTCAAAAGAATCCAATCTCTATCTGACGAATCAATATCAAGAAATTCGTATTTGCTTCAATTAGGTTTCTTGCCTTTGTTGTTGGAATTACTTTTCGGATCAGTAGAATCAATATTATCCCAAGAAAGTATCAAATTTGCAGAAGAAGCAGTTTCCTGTGTTCTAAAATTGCTGCCTATTGGTGAATATGAATCTTTAAACAAGCTAAAAGAAGAATCCAAGTTGGAATCATTTAGAATTTTGCTTGAACAAGGCAGCAGCATAATCCAAGAGGGTATATGTAATCTTATAGAAGCAATATCATCATCTATGGAAACAAGAGAGCTGTGCTCTACTCTTGGCGAAAATAGGCAAATCTTGCAAGGACTAATTCTTCTTGTTCAAAAGAACTTTGGGGTTGGGGTACCAGAAGCTGGAATCAGAGCCATATCTGCATTATGCACGTTGGAATCAAACAGAGAGAATTTGATTCAAGAAGGTGTAATAAATGGACTGTTATTATACATTTCTAATACAGAAAGACGAGAAAGATCAAACTTATGGGCAGCCAAAGCAATGGCAACAATGGAGATTCTTCTAAGACTAGAAAGTGCAAAAGAGGCAGTGATAAATAATCCCAACGGTGTTAGTTGCCTAGTTAACATGGTTTTCAGAGTATCTGATCATGAAGGCAGTGAAAGTGCTGTTAGATCACTAATGGTAATATGTAGTGATTCTTTACAAGCAAGAGAAGAAGCAATCTCTAGTGGGGTTTTGACTCAGTTGCTACTGCTTTTGCAGAGCCAGTGTAGTGCTACGACTAAAACAAAGACAAGAATGTTACTTAAGTTGCTTAGATCTAAGTGGAATGAGGAATCAAATCATTTTTAAAAATTAAGCCAAAAAAGGTAATGGGTTTTGTGTTCTATATGCATATTGTGTATTGGCTTCCCCCTATGAAATAGTATCTGTGTAAAGGAAGTGTTAAATCTATGTAAGTGTCTTGAATAGTAATTGAATAATCATTTACTTCTTGGAATCCTATCAATATCCATACATTAATACAAGGGTTCAACACTATCATTTAAAATAATTAACTTTAGTATTTTAATTATATAACTTTGAAATGCTTCTCGACGAATTCATCAAACAAAACTCAAAAACAAAAATGCTACTTTCAAGCCTCAAAATTTTACACTACATGGATATAAAATATGAAGGGAAAGGAACTATTTTTTGAAGGGAGGGTAGACCTTGTTTTGTTTCGACAATAAAATATATATATATATATATATATATATATATATATATATATATAATAGTAATAATAAAGACAATGGAGGAGAAATAACTTTATTATTATTATTATTTTTATATATAAGTTGAAATTGTTTACATTCTAGTTGAGGATGGATTGAATTTCAATATGTTGAAGGGAAATTAAGAAAAAATTTAAATATTTTTCCCTTTTTCTCTTATTTTCATGTGACACGTTACTTATTTTTTAAAGTGTAATTAATTTTTTTTTTTCTAAAGTGATGTGACATATAAAAAAATATAATACAGAAGATGAATCATATATTATTATAGATAATAAAGTTTCTCGCCCCAATTAAATTTAAAAAATTAAGAAATGACCAAACAGAATTAATATGGGCAAATCATAGCAAGTAAATATCATGGACTCACCCCTAAATCCTTTAGGAAAGAACATAAAAGAAAAATGCAAGATTAACAATTTGGTGACCCATAAGATAAAGGTTTTATAGAAATATTATATACATCACATTGTTACAATGCTGAACATAATGCTAAAGCAGATAAAATTTTCAACTATTGAATAATTACTATATTAAATATTATAAATATAATTCAAACTCAATATAAACAAGAGTAATCCATAATCATAGAAAGTCAAGTTTTAATCTTAAAAAGACAGCACTCCTGCCCTATTATATACCCATATACCCAAATTAGCTGTAAAAAAGTTGATAACGTATAGCTATTGTTTCTTATCCAATTGATGCAATTTCTATGATGGAACCTTGAAGAAAACCAGTGGATTTGTCTGCATATTGTGTCATGTGATAACTGTTATTGGAAGCACATTTTTGGCACACAAAAACAGAAAAGATTGGTCTTCTTGTTTTTCGATATACGACCCACAATGACCATAAGAGTCAAGATTCGAAGGGCGACTTCCCATTTATAAATAAAGTGGTAGTAAGCAGATGCTGATTTAAGTATAATATTTGATGAAAATGGACCAAAGAATGGTCTACAATGCCGGCTGGTTTAGCAAGCATGAAATGTAGCACTTTCTTTTTCACCAGAACCACACTTTAACTATGCCACATTACCAAACCACAATCAATACCTTTGGATCAAAATGTCAAAAGCCAGTGTCTCCATTTTCACAAATTCACAAGAGCATAATCATTTCTATGCACAAATTCTCAATAGGGTTACCCTAGTAACATAACAGTGGCAATAAAGCTTTCTTCCCAAAGTTGTCACACTTGCTAGGTATGGAGAGATTAATCGAACTGAAAGCCAGCACCCAAGTGTGAAGCAATAAGGGTCAACTAACTTTATTCAGTATTTACAAGGAAGGCATTGCAAATGAGAAGGAAAGAGAATCATCAAATACAAGAATTGTAGTTTAAACTCGATTTGCTTAACATTTTGGGGAACTGCTTAATATTTTAGAAATGTTTGGATCCTCAAAAATTCATTTTTAGAGAGGCTCATAGAGTTTTTTTTAGCAATTGAATTTTTAAAATGCTAAACACTTTAAAAAACTCAATTGAAAAATAAATTTGGATTCCATCAATTGAAAAAATTTTAAGCACCATTTTGGTGCTTATTCAAAAATAGGTTTTGCAATGGGCTTTTGAAAATTAATATTTTTTTATTCACAAAACTCATTTTGGCATAATAACATCCAAACACCCACTTTGTTTACAAGTTAACCTGCTATACACACACTAAATGGTAGTGTCTCAGATTATTGAGAGAATAATATACAACAGTAATCTTGCTCTCAGCAAAAAAAAAAAAAAAAAAAAGTATAAAATTAAACATCTAAATAGTAGCAATGTTGCAAAAATAATTGCTTCGCAATGTCAACTTGGACCCCCTTGTGCTTTATTCTTTGCGATTAGTGATCAAAGAACCGAGTATGGCGCATGATATCTATGCATTCTAATAAAGGTCATAAGTATGATTCAGATTTCTAGGGAAGTGTGATGAATCGTTGCAAGGAACTGACCAAATTTGTAGGCCAATGTTTAGTTTCTTTAACAATATGAAAGGTCTGTACAGTGAGAATCAAGCAGAGTTGCAACTGTGAACTAATTTTCTGCTAGCAGGGGGGCATGCTGGTCCACATATAAGGCTGCTGCAAGAGCAACATGTATTTCTGTCAAGTGTCAACCACCCCAAGAAACAAATAGTTAAATGGGAGAACATCAAATGAAAAACACAGAATAAAATAAATAAAAGTCTAAAAGAGAGAATATTAAAGCTAACTATTTCCACTATCAAGTATCCTGGAAATGCAAAAATCTTGAGAAATACCGGGATATCCCTTTAAATATATGGAAACATTCATCTCAGCAATTTCAGTTAATTTCACTCATGGCCTTTCAAATTTTCACTTATATACTTTGTAATCATCTAATTTAATTTTATAATGATAAAATACTTGAATATGATATAATGATCACTTTAATATCATTTATAAGAATTTTCGTCAGTTTCACTAATGGAACGCACATGTGGCAAGTCAAATACATATTTTTTTATTTCAAAAATGCCACATCAGCCTTGCAACTCTTTCTCAGAGCATGGGAAACTCTAAGCTCTTCTCTTTTCCTTTGCCATTATACCCATTTTAATTGAACTTGCGAAGAACAAGCCAATATTGGTGAAATTGTGGAGATAGATCCCACTAAGTGCCTAACAGCCAATGAAACTTTCCTCGTGAAACTTTCCCACTGTAAATTTTCCCCAAAATCCTATGCCATTATATTCATCAACCACTACAAACAAACAATATTAAATATTATTAATATATTAATCAATTAATTTATATTTAAATCACTAAAATTTTATTTTTTATATATAAATTTAACTGATTAACTACTATATATTTAATTAATAACATATTAAACAAATAATTTATATCTAAATCTATATACAAATTTAACTAATTGACTAATTTTTATCTAATTAATAATATATTAATTAATTAATTTATATCTAAATCACTTAAATTTAATGTTCCGTGCACAAATTAACTAATTGAATAATTTATATCTAATTAACAAGATGTCAATTAATTAATTTATATATAAATCATTTGAATTTTATATTCTATATACAAATTAATTAATTGACTAATTTATATCCAATTAATCATATAAATTTATCAATTAATTTATATCTAAATCACTTAAATTTTATGTTTCATGTATAAATTAACTAACAAATTAATTTATATCCGATTAATAACATATTAATTAATTAATTTATATTTAAATCACTTAAATTTGATATTCCATATACAAATTAACCAATTAACTAATTTATATCAAATTAATAACATATGATTAATTTATATCAAAATCACTTAAATATGATGTTATATGTGCAACTTAACTAATTGACACATTTGTATCTAATTAATGATATATTGATTAATTAATTTATTATCAAATCACTTAAATTAGATGTTCTATATATAAATTTAACTAATTGATTAATTTGTATCTAATTAATAATATATTGATCAATTAATTTATATCAAAATTACTTAAATATAATATTACATGTGCAACTTAACTAATTGACGCATTTGTATCCAATTAATAGCATATTTCAATTAATTTATATATAAATCACTTAAATTAGATGTTCCATATATAAATTTAGCTAATTAACTAATTTGTATCTAATTAGTGACATATTGATCAATTCATTTATATCAAAATCACTTAAATATGATATTACATGTGGAACTTAACTAATAATTAACGCATTTGTATCCAATTAATAATATATTAATCAATTAATTTATTTCCAAATTACTTAAATTAGATGTTCCATATATAAATTTAATTACTTGACTAATTTGTATATAATTAATGACATATTGATCAATTAATTTATATCAAATCACTTAAATATGATGTTATATGTGCAACTTAACTAATTGCCGCATTTGTATCCAATTAATGATATATTCATTTATTTATTTTTAAATCATTGGTAGTCCTTGAAATATTGACTAATGCACATTATGGTCCTTAATCTTTTAAACATAATACAAAAATTCTCAGACTTTCAATTTTCTTTCTCTGGCAGTTCTTATCTGCCCAAAATTATTGTTATTTCTATTTTAACCCCCCAAAGTCCTTTTTTTTTTCAAAAAAATTCAAAAATCCCCTTTTCTTTATAACTTGTCTCTAATACCATTTAAGGCGAGCCTGCTTTTTCTCTAATCAGTCTGGTAAGAGGAGAAATTACAGAAAGTTACTCCTAAAGATGTTCAAAGGATTTTTTCTTTTATTTCTAATTTCTTTCAGCTTCTTATACTCATTGTGATAGCAAAAGTTGGCAACAAAACCCAAAGGGCCTTTGTTCTCAAGGAAAAAAATTCTCAAACTCACTTTATCTAAGAGTCAACTGTTCTAAATTTTTAAATAATTTGTCTATAAAAATATTTAGAGAGTCTAAACGATCTATAATAGAATTTAACAATCCTATTACTGGATCATTGCCTACACTATGATCTAGGTGGTGACAATCGGGATAAGAGCAATCCGAAGAATTACTCGTCATCCAATAACCGTGCAAAAACATCAAGCCTTTCTAGATAATGAAATTTATTAAATTCAAGTTCTTGGTCTAGAAAATTTTTAAGTTCAATATCTTTATTGTTAGGCCTTTCAAGTATTTCAATTCTTCGTATAACAACAGATAATTCTCTTATTCTTTGTTCATATAAAACAAAGAAAGGATATTGTAGTCTAAGACTGGCACTCAACTCTTCCCTCTTAACTTGAGTTAAAGCTAGACCTCTAAGCCAATTTCTATTAGCAGATCGGTTGGAAGACATAAACGTGTAAACATAAACTTAAAACATTTATAATATATATACCTTTGTAGACCGAGTCCACTAAGCTTCCGCAACAGCTTTAGCCCTTCTTCCAAGCTCGTCACCAGCAATCCTTTCACAGAGGTATGGAGGATATGACTTACTACCCTTTCTTGGTTAGGTCTTACTACAACACTCTTGGATATCAGACCATTTTGAAGGACGAAAGGTATATAAAAGCAAAATTATCATACAGATAAATACTTGAAATATATTTTTCTTAAAGAAACTCTTTATTTTATTTCACTCCCCTTCTTCAATAAACTGAAGAGGCATATATTGACTTTTTACAAATGAAATTGGTGTTTGTATTACTGTTTGCCAGCTCAAAAGAAAAATAATTAATATAGTACAATAATAAAGATAGGTAGTTGGAATAGTATGCTAGCTTTACAAAACTATAAAAATAAATGGACAACTGGTGCCTCTGGTACTATTCTCCAGCAGTATTTAATACAATAATTAAATAATGACAATGACTGCTTTAATTTTACAGATAAGGAGTCCTTATCTAGAGATAATGTCACAACCCACTCTATAGGGCTATGACGGTCCTAGGGCATGGGAATAATGTATATCGGTATCTCGAAGAACCCAAATTACAAGTTTCATTTCATTTAACCATTTTATGACATATAATTTTTTTTTCAAAAACACTTTAAATTTACAAAAAATCGGACAGAGTTTCCCTTGTAATATTAACATTACCCAAATAGTAAACATAACCTAACACTTCTAATATCAACATCAAATCCCTTTCAACCTCCAAATACAATTCATATCACAATATTATAATAATTCCCTGTCATATTATTTATTCATATGCCAAATCACATCAGCTTACCATCTCATTTGCATCCCTGCTAGAATATGATTGCATAGCATACATTTAAATCCATATCATAATGTCCAGACGCATAGCAACATATAATTATATATATATACATATTCACAAAACATACTCCAAATATTTATATACATAGCTAATATCATGGAGTAATCTAACTACTCTAGGAAAAGACTATACATCTGCTCCGCGGCTGGGAGGTATACAAATA
>CANXYC011607381.1:0-13720 GCA_948193065.1 Aleurites moluccanus
TTGACACATTGCTTGCACCAAACACCTTGTGCACTGCTGCAAAGTGGGTTGCAGCTTGGTCATAACAGAAGTAAGGTGCAAACACACATTCACTCGTGCACTTTCTTCTTAGGAACTTGCATGCTCCACATGAAGAGCCCATCCCTGTCATTGTCCTATGCCTTTTTTACTTATCTGTGTGGATTTTGCTTGCACTAGAGCTGCTTTGTTTAGGAACTTGTATTTAGATTTACTCTTTATAATCATCACTTACAAGTGTCACAAGCCCTTTTGATGTGGCCAAGAGACATTCTTCACTTTTCTCAAAAGTAGGTTTCTTTTGGGTCTCCCTTGTGGGCTACAATTGTCATTATCTAATTGGGTAAGTTTTCCTAATTTATGCTTTAAAAGGGCTTTTATTCATTAATATAGACCTAATCATCATTATCATTAGTTGGGCTCTAAAAATGAGATATAATTGCTTTAAATAGTATTTTTCTGTTAGAAATATCATTATTAGGCTAATACAACAGTTATTGGCCCCTTTATTTGGCAATTATGATATAGTTTTCATGTCTAAAGAGCATGATGGTAAAAAACACTAGAGAAGGTCTTGAACTTGGAATATGGACATGCATACAATTTTTCTAAATTAGAATTACAAGCTGACTTTGCCTTTCTAACTTTGTACTTTTTGTGCAGTTGCATACCATTTCATCCTTTGGTGATTTTCTGTTATTTGCAAAAGCAACCCCAACTCTCCTTCACAACAAAAAGTTAAACAAAATGTTTCTTTTGGCAATGTTAATCTTTTTGCTGGGTTCTCATATTAATGTTATTTTATTAATTGCTCTATGAAGCCTTATACTTCAATGGCTCTAATGAAGAGAAAAGACAGTTAGCAAATAGAAATGCCAGTAATTGCGTGAAGAAATTATATAATATTGTTTGAAAATATTTTATCCTTTCAGTCAAAATCAAGCTGTAGGAGTTGGTGCATTGCGGCTTTTAAACATGCTCTTTTTATCTGAAGAGAACAAATTGATATTGTTTTATATGCAGAGTTCATAGCTTAGGCATTGGATATAGAGTCCCTGACTCATGACAGCTTTTTGTTTGATTATAGTAGTTCCCTTAATTATGCAGCTTCTAATCTTACATTATGTGTTAACTTTCCATTATTATACATTTTTTATTGCTACATATTATCAGGTTTGGCTGTTGGCCACTTATTAATAATGGGTCGGTGGCTGAAGACTTGAACAGGGATTCATCTAATTCTCACAAAGCCAGTAGGGAACTCACGTGCTTATCAGCAACAGTGGCAACTTGTAAGTGCTTAAACTTTTTTTTTTCTTTATCTCTTCTTATGATTTGAGGCTCTAGAAAGAAAACAGGCATGGGCAAATGAGAGAGAGAGAGATGGGAGACAAAATGCCATTTTAGTGATATTAATTCTTGCTTTTTGTCTTTTCAAAACTGTATATTTTTTTTGTTTTGAATGAAATTTTATGAATGACAAGGAAGAAAGTGTTTTCTGGGATGGTGGAGGGGAGCTTTTCGGCTTTCGAGTTTAACGATAAAAGTGTCTTTCTCTATCATGGAAAAATGATCAAATTTTTATCCATTGGCAAATGGCTAGGGTTGCATGATAGCTCTTAACCAACGCCTATATTTGCATATGTCCATGAATATATTTGCATCAGATTCCAAATGAATAAAATTTTCAAGGCTTATGGATTGTAGGCAAAAATTGTAATTCCTTTCCAGTTCCAAAATAATTTTAGCTGTCACCAACTCCAAAATCATACAAGAGGGGTTAACATCAACATCTTTTTTTTACTTCTCCATTACGAAACTCCATTATAATCATCAATGAATTAAAAATTAGTAATATTATAGCTTTTATAATTTGCTTCAATTTTCTCTCTCAGTGCAGAATTCCTGTATTATGATTCTGTTCTATGAAACAAATCCTTGGTGTCAATATAGGTACTCCACCAGCTTAATCATGGCCAAAAGCAATTATGTTCAGAGGATTGCCAACTGGTTCTAATCAAACAAATCTAGATTATTGAGTGCAAAAGTTTTACTGTAAAATTTTGAAAAATCATAGGATCTAGTATTCAACTTCCATGTGGGAGCTTCTCAATACAAACTATTGATATATTTGCAATTTTCCTGTGTACTTGTTGCAGAAAGTAATTCAACTCATTTTCTTACAAATTTATGCATTTTTCTACTTGATACTATCTATTTGTAATTTTCTTTTTTGTTAAGAGTTACTATATATTTGATTTTGAAAACTAGTTATCAAAACCTAGAAAGATTGAAACCCTAGGCCACTCTCTTTTTGCATTGAGCACTGCGATAAGAACTGGTAAGTGATAACAAATTAGTAAACCAATGACCTCTAGGCCTACTGTGTGCTTGGATCAATATCAACTATGGCAGGGGCAGGGGGGAGTCTACAAGTTTGGTTCCCTCAGCCTCTTGAAACACCACCTAACACACCCCTTTAGTAGGTTGGAGATTTTGAGGGAATGAAGAACTAGGCCAAACTGTAACATGATAGCAGCCTTGCTTTTGCACAAAATGGATGAATTACTATTTAGTTTTTAGTTTTTGTTTCTCAAAATTTACTAGTTTGAACCTTTATTTTTTAAAATTGACTTATGGGTTTTTAATCTTTAATTTCATAAACTACTTGGTTCTTTTGTCAAATTCTAGTGTAATTTTGTGTTAGTCTTTGAGATTAGGTAAAATTTAGAAGTTATAAATTTGTATTTTTTACATTATCTCAAAGATTTAATAGAAATTCATCATTTAAATTTATAGCTAGTTTAACAGAATTAGTAATTGATAATTAAATAAAATATTAGGGAATTATTAAATCAATTTTCAAAATAAAGAGCTTGATTAAAGAATTTTTCTTAACCCAACAAAAAGTGGGAATATTTTTCTCTGCAATTATTAATATAGTTGATAACAGAGGTCAATAAGCATGGGCTGGTCCATTGGAACTTCCATCCTGGACCAATTAGTAGGCTCCCCCTGTTTCAGGATGATCAAAAGGGTCAATTATATTTTCATTAATTAATGATAATGGAATTTTAAATTTTCTAGCCACAAAGAGGATGTGGGCCTGGAAATATTCTGTGGCTACATTTCATTGTTTTTATTGTTTTGTAAAGTCTCATTGGCTGAAATTTGAGAAATTTTCATTAGCAGGCTATTTATTTGTTAGACAGTAGATATTTATGTCTAATTATATGAAAGATTATTGGATAAGACATGAATATGTATTTCTTTTAGCATTAGGGGTTCGAGGAATCGAATTTAAACTATTTTTCAGGTTATATATATATTTATTATTAGATTATATATAAAAAATTTTGAGAATATTGTGTTTAAATTTAATTTTAATTTTTTAATTCAAAAATTTAAATTTTGAAAATAATTTTAATATCGTTCAATATAATTATTAATTTGTTAATTTTGCTATTTGTAAGATAGAAAATTACATGTTATATGGAGGAATAGTGGGTATAGCAAGAGTGCATAGATGCAATAAAACTTGGTAGTTAATCACAGTTACATGAAAATGTGATGGAAATTGCCCAACTACCTCTCTTCTTCTAAAGAGAGCTTCAATTCTTTTAATGATAACCATAAAATTTTTAGAAGTTTCTTTATAGCTAAAAAAAAATCCACAGAAATTATAAGAACACAAATATTATGTGGGACCCCAAGTAGTGAATTGGCAATGAAATCGCACCTCTAATTATCTTGATAACAGACAATAGAAGAAAACAATTGAAAATCACAACCTGTTCATATTCTTCCTGTCTATATAACCATTTAATTTTCACAAATTTTAAGAAAATTTAAAAATAAAAAATTAAACACACAAAAAAAATAAATGATTATCCTTAAAAATAATTGTTTAAGATAAAATATAATTATAAAATAATTAATTCAAATAAAAATAAATAAATAATATATATGTGAGTTAAATGAGAAAAAATAGAAATTTTATTAAAATTTTATTTCATTAAATTAAAATTTTTACTTTTCACTCAATTTAATTTTAAATTTATTTATTTATTTAATATTATAAGTACACTAAAAACATAATAACAAAAGGGTTTTAATTTCTAAACTTGTGTGGTAATAAAACTACCAAAATTTGTGGTAAAGGGACCATCTTAAATACTAACCTCAAAAAAACAAATGCTAACATTTCTAAGCCTATTGAGGACTCTACAGTTCTAAGCCACTATCCTTTCGCCACGTGGCATTCAATGCAATCTTGATTGTGTGGCCGTCAAGGAATTTGAAAATTAATCCTCAAATAAGATAATTTCCTTTCACTCAAAAAAACTGCTATAAGTTTCCACTTTAGCCTTATCTTCTCTCTTCAATTCCAACACCACACTCTGCATATTCTTTGCTTGCTAACTCTCTGCCACTTAGTCACTGCTGTTTAATCATGGCTGCCACCATCCCTACCGTTGGAGCAGTCAACAGGGCACCGGTACTCTCAAATCTTTCCCGCCATTTCCATACTTATAATATATCTATAGTTTTTAATTATAATTTGTCCAAGTACTTTGAAATTCTTCAATTATGTAGCTTATATTCTTAATGGGTTCTTATAATATCTAATAAAGAAGATATTTTTATTTTCTTTATGATATTATTTGTCTCGTTTCTGCTGTGAGTCTTTTACATATATATGAAGGAGGTTTGTACTAATAAGCTTTAGGATAATAATAGTGAAGTCATCTCTAAAATTATAAGGTATCGAATTTGAAATTCAGTAGAAACTTAATTAAATAAAAGAAAACAGTTTGTTATAGTTGACAACCGTGTAAAATTTTATCATGTCTGATAATAAGAAGAAACTATAGCTCTAAACTGAATGGATTAGAGAAAATAGATTCACATAGTCGACTCCAACTTGAAATTATTGAAGCTTAGTGGAGTTGAGTGTATATATACACACATATATATATGTATATTTGTATGTATGAGTGCTTGTGTGTGAATTTGTCTATAAGCAAATTAAGTTGAGCTACTTAATTAATGGGTTTAATAATTTATAAAAAAGGGTTATTACTAGGAGCAGTAGTTTTAAGTTCTGCTTCTGAGCTATATGTGAATAAAGTTTATTTTTAAACTGAATTTTATATATTTTGATTATTAAAGTTTTAAAAAATACTCTCAAACTGTTTTTTTTAATTAATATCTAAAATCATTATTTTTTAGAAAAACAGTTTGAATCTCGTATGAATTTCAATACGAGATAATCTCTTTAGTTTAATCAATATAAATGGTTTATTATTGAGTCTAAAAGAGTTGTACATGTGATGTAGCTGGCCTTGAATGGCTCCGGTGCTGGATCCTCAGTTCCAACTTCAGCTTTCTTCGGCAGCAGCCTGAAGAAAGTGAACTCAAGCAGGTTCATTAACTCCAAGGTTTCATCAGGAAGCTTCAAGGTTGTTGCAGCAGAGATTGATGAGAATGAGCAGACCGACAAGGACAGATGGAAAGGTCTTGCCTATGACATATCTGATGACCAACAAGATATCACCAGAGGGAAGGGTATGGTTGACACTCTCTTCCAAGCTCCCCAGCAGGCTGGAACTCACTATGCTGTTATGAGTTCTTATGAGTACATAAGCACTGGGCTTCGTCAGTAAGTGTTTACAATATTCTTCTTTAGCTATTCGAGCAAATTATATTAGTATTTGAACTTGAGACTAATTCTAGTTTGTTACTCTGCCTTTTAGATACAACTTGGATAACAACATGGACGGTTTCTACATTGCTCCTGCTTTCATGGACAAACTTGTTGTTCACATTACCAAGAACTTCATGAACCTTCCTAACATCAAGGTAAAATTTTAAAACTTTCAATATAAAGAGGCTAAATGAGTCATAAGCAGTTATAGGTCACAAAATAGGGATAACTTATCCATTTCAACAATTGTCAGCACATAGAAAGGTAAAAATCCTATTGAACTGTTCGACAGAGGGATTTGTACCTGAAACCCTTTGCTATCCATATAGCATTAAAGCTTATCAGGAGTTCCTCCAATTGGATTGACTAAGCTTTATATAGATTATCTTTGTGGTGTGTTAGGTCTCAGGACATTTTATTATCCTATTAGTTTTTCTCTGGGCTTAGTACTTCCTGTAAAATACTCTTCTGTTATTATTTTAGCGCTTGAACAAAAAAAAAAATGTTTTACTTTGTTGCAGATTCCTCTCATTTTGGGTATCTGGGGAGGCAAAGGTCAAGGAAAATCCTTCCAATGTGAGCTTGTCTTTGCCAAGATGGGAATTAAGTGAGTCCATTTCTTCTTGTAAACTAAATAGCTATAACAAAATTCAATAAGAACCTTCCTTTAACTCTTTCTGTGATACATTACATTTCAGCCCTATCATGATGAGTGCTGGAGAATTGGAAAGTGGAAACGCCGGTGAACCAGCCAAGCTGATCAGGCAAAGGTACCGTGAAGCTGCTGATATAATCAAGAAGGGAAAAATGTGCTGCCTATTCATCAACGATCTTGATGCAGGGGCTGGTAGAATGGGAGGAACTACTCAATATACAGTGAACAACCAAATGGTTAATGCTACTCTTATGAACATTGCTGATAACCCAACAAGCGTGCAACTTCCTGGTATGTACAACAAGGAGGAGAATCCTCGTGTCCCAATTATCGTCACTGGTAACGATTTCTCCACATTGTATGCTCCTCTTATCCGTGATGGTCGTATGGAGAAATTCTACTGGGCTCCTACAAGGGAAGACAGAATTGGTGTCTGCACTGGAATTTTCAGGAGTGATGGTGTTCCTCCTGAAGACGTTGTCAAGCTTGTTGACACATTCCCTGGCCAATCCATTGGTATTTTACTTTTTCCTCCTATATTTTCATTGTCACCTTTTTTAACATTTATAAGCTCATTCAAGTTATGTTTTTAATGCTCGAGTTCATTTCGAATGGTACTCAAAATAACTGAATCAACTTAATTCGACTATATATTACAATTGAAAATGTGGATAAATCTTATTTATTAATCTAGCTAGAATATATAAAGCTTGAAAAAAAAAATTATGCTAATGTTTTTTTGGGATTGATGATTGATAGCATGTGTAAATTTGCAGACTTCTTCGGTGCCTTGAGGGCAAGAGTTTACGATGATGAAGTGAGGAAGTGGATAGGAGGAATTGGAGTTGAGAGTGTTGGGAAGAAGCTTGTGAACTCAAAGGACGGTCCACCAACATTTGAGAAGCCAAAGATGACATTGGAGAAGCTTCTTGAATATGGAGAAATGCTTGTGAAAGAACAAGAGAATGTTAAGAGAGTTCAATTAGCTGACAAGTACTTGAATGAAGCTGCTCTTGGTGATGCCAACAAAGACAGTATGGAAAGTGGAACTTTCTATGGTTAGCTCCCTTGATCCTATTAAAGGCCTTGATGGGGGGAGGTTTGCCTCTAGCAGCTTTTTATTATAACGACTATGGCATTATTGGATTAACCCATAAATTTTTTTCAATGTTTTTTTTTCTTCTTTTATTGTAGGCAAAGCTGCCCAGCAAGTAAATCTACCTGTTCCTGAAGGTTGTACTGATCCACAAGCTGATAACTTTGATCCAACTGCTAGGAGTGATGATGGAAGCTGCGTTTATCAATTCTAGGCCTTCTTTAAAGAAATAATATGTTGTCTGTGGAAGCGCATTGATGTGGGACAATCAACTGTGCTGTTTCTTTATTTTAAATGGATTGCCATCCTCTAATTTTGTGTGATAGTACCATTTTCAATCTTAAAAAGAGTGCTTTGTTGCCTCCTATCAATTTCATTAAAATCTCTTCTTCCACTGATTACTTTCTTAATGGTTTGATAATTTTAGTTTATTTTTATTTTAAATATTATGTTAAACAATTTTCTCACCAAAAATTAGAAAAAATGTATGAAAAAAATACTTGATTTAATAAAAGATAAATTACGTATTCATTCACATACAAACTAAAAAATTAACAAAAGAAAATATTTCTTTGATTTGTAATCTGATTTCATTATTCAAAATAATTGGACTATTTGATAATTTTAATTTAAAAAATAATCCATATAACTCTAATATTAATGAAAATTTTTCATAAATACTCCAAGGGCATGTTTGATACACCTTAGGATTGAGAATAGAATTCTATTCCGAGAATAAGATTTCTTTATTTACTTTGGTATACAAATAATTTATTTTTTTAATTTTTTATATTTGAATAATTAAAATGACTCTAATTTTTATTGATATAATATATATTTGAGAGTATAATGATTAATCTAATAAATTCTATTTAATTATTTAAAAATAAATAAATAAAAAAGTTTAAAATTTTAAATCTTATTTCACTTGGATTCTAATTTCAAGAACATAACAAACAAGTCATAGTTGTACTTTTGGTGAATTGGGTTGGGCTTATGTATGTAAAGATTGTCCAATCTAAGTCAAACTTGGAATAATATTGTATTGGGCTTTAACAGCAATCCAATAACCATATATAGTTTTTAGGTTTTGTAAGAAGGCCATTATATCTCTCTAAAACTCTCTTCCTTTTCTTTCTCTTTTTGTTTCTTTAGCTCTCTATCCTTAGATTTAGAATAGTTGTTCGTGTCTTATATGGCTAATAATTTGGGTCTACTACCCATAATATCTACCCTCTTTCTTTGGTAAGAATAAGAGCACCATCATTATTTTGAGTATTGGAGTCTATTTTCCTATCAGAATATTGATGCTTATTGTGGGATGATGATTTTACAATGGTTTCAGTTTCTCATTTTTACAGATATTATCAAGTAATATGGGAGTTTAAATGATTTGATCATCTTTATTAGTAGACTAATTCTCTATCATTATCTCCCTATTTGTGTATAGCATTGAGATCCTCTAATCATTATCATTATGTTGTCAAATTTTAACAATAAAATAAAATTTTCTATTTCTAACATAATTAAATGTTAACTCTAAGTAGCTTCGAATATTTGAATAAGAAGTATGTAAAAAAGATGGAGGTGGGTTATTAATATAGTTAGGCGTTGGAGTAGTTGTTGACTCCATATATGTAAACTAACTTGAAAAGGAGACCAATTACTCTTATTTGGTATTCTAAATCTCAATTATGTATTTTCTTTAATCCTCAACTACTAATGAAAACTTTGTATTTGTTTTATATAAGAGATGAAAGTGTTAAGGTAGAATTTTTAAGATTATTGCCCACAGAGTACAAATTATTCTCATACTCTCACTATTTTTTTTTAATGTTTAATTATAAATTGATTGTTATTAATTTTTTCTTAAAATATTAATTTTAATCTTTTATAATATAAATAAATTTTAACTATTTTTCAAAATAAATATAAAAAGTATCACTTCCACCTTATAATCTTTGCTTATTTTTATTGTTAATTTTTTTTTAAAATAATGAAAGTCAGTTGTAAAAATAAAATAAATTCTTTTATAATTTTTTTTTAAAAATAATGACTTAGATTAAAATAAAATTTTATTTTTGACATAAATTATAGTAAATTTCTAGATAAATTTTAATTTTTATATCTTTTATTTCTTTTGGTTATGAATTTATCTTTTTTTTTTATATATATTTATAAAATTACAAAAGAAAAAATATATATCATAAAAATAATATATTTAACTCAATAAATAATTCTAAATTTTAAAAAATAAAAGATAATGCATTTCATGTAATATTAAAATATAACATTTATTATAAGAATAATACATATATAAAAATTAAGCACGTCTAAAAAAATATTTAAAAAGTTTAAGCATATAAATTTGTTTCTAATCAGGAAGTATAAAATAATAATATTTTATAAATTATTTGATAAAATAATAATATTTTTATTTTATTTTAAAAAAATAGTATGTATTAATAAAATTAAATGTTTTATAATATAATTAAAGTATAACATTTATGATAAGAATAATATATAAATAAAAATTAAACACATATAAAAAATATTTAAAAAGTTTAAGTGTGCAAATTTATTTCTAAGTAGGAAGTATAGAATAATAATATTTCATAAATCATTTGAAGGACTATTCTTTTAAATTATTAACTATATAAATAATTTTTTTTTACTTTTATTATTTGAATATCTAATATATTCCTTTGAATTTTATAAAATTATAAAGTATATTTATAAATTTTGAGATTACAATCCCATATATCATATAAATTAAATATTTATTTATTTTTTAAAAAAATTTTAAAATTTACTTATAAAATAAAAGGTTAAAATTAGGGTAATACACAGCAGCATCTGATGTGTCCCATTTTAACTACTTAAAAATTTTTATAAATTTTTTAAAAATTATATTTTAATAGTGTTTGATTTTTAGCTGTCCAAATGATTTTTGTTTAGCATAAAAAATATATCAATAGATTTATTACATCAAACACTATCAAAATATAACTTTTTAAAAATTTTATAAAAAATTTTAAATAATTAAAATGGGACACATTAACGACTGTCGTGTAAAAATACTAAAAAGTACTGAGAATGTGAAAAAAATTTAGAGGAGCGAGAGTAATTGCATCCCTCGATATCTTCATTCTACTAATTGCCCAAATTATTCAACTTATTTATACTTTTTTTTTTTTTGTCAAATTAAAGCCTTTAATGCCATCCCACTTTGCCTTAAAATTCTTTCCTCTTTTGAGTCTAACTTAAGAGCAAAATGAAAATTCAAGAAGGTGCACAAATAAAGTCTAAAATGCTCATAATGCTCTCATTTGGTTGATGTATTCTAAGTCAAGAAGGAGGAAAAGATTCCCTAATCCCATATTATTCTTATAAGCCTTAAATTCAACTAAAATTTTACCAATTTTCAACAATTTGATTTTGGTCCCATCTGGGCACATGCTGTGCTTGGTAATGAGAATTTCTGAGTTAGTAACTCTGTCTCTTGTTTTTTTTTTTTTTTTTTTTAACAAGAAATTTCATTTCATAGAAATACAAGAAAATCAAGAAAAAAAAAATACAAGAAATCCCATTAATTAAGCTATATAATCTAATAATCATTATCAATAAGTCATTATAATTTTATTCTCTATATCATCTCAAGTGCATGTTCAGAACTCAAAACACATATTTAAAACTTTCTAATATTGAATGGTGTTGAAACGATATTCACAACCATAAGATGATCTTTCAGTAAACTCATTAAGACTTGTAAGTTATTTTTTCACGTATAAGGGAGTTGGCCATTTTATTTATAGTGGTTCATTTTTTTCCTATTTTTTTCCCTCAACTTCTCCATTTTTTCTGGATATAATTATCTACTATCACCATTAACTGTGATGGGCAGTTAATGATGAGGTATATGTGTATAGAAATTTCTTGGTTTGTTCTCATGATGTTAAAAAATTACACCATCCGTTTTTGAAAGAAAAATCAAGAAGACTTTCTCTATAATTGTGGTTTTTCTGAAACAAACAACAAGTAATGACCGGAGATATTTATAATTTAATTCCGCTGCTTTTTGGTTATATATATAAGGCATGATTTTAAGGTTAATAATTTGTTATTATTATTCATGCTTTAAATATTTAAGTTTTTGCATTTGGTATCAGAGCTTTTAAAATCTCTGTCTTGCTTGTTTTAAGGGTTTTTATAACATGAAAAACAAATGGAACTTAGATAGTTAGAATTATTGTTTTCTAAAAAAAAAAAAAATAAATAAAAAATTGGGTTTTCTATTTTTGACGTTGTGGTAATATTTTAAAATTCATTTTAAATTAATTTTAAGCTTAAGAAAGCCAAAAATGGTGAAAAAATGAGATAGAAACGGTTAGATTTTGAATCAGATCGAGTCTAGGTCGATCGGATTGAGTCTGGGTCAAAATGACTCGGATGGAGGTTGAAGACGACCTAAACGACATGTCGTTTTCTTCATCCTCAAAACGACATGTCGTTTTGTATTATGTTTGGCTGCCTTCAGTAAAAAATGACAAGTCGTTTTGTGTGGTAACAAAACTACATGTCGTTTAGGTGGATGGGTGTTGGGTGACATTTTCAGAAATTACATATTGGTCCCCATATTATCGATTTCTTTCAGATTGATCCTTAAATTTTTAATTTATTAGTTTTTGACCTCGAAATTGCATTAAACTCTGATTTTAACTAAAAAATAGCCTCTGTTTTTCAATTTAGTCCCTAAAAATTTTAGTTTAGTCCCTAAAAAATTATTTTTTTGGAATTTAGTCCAAAATTTAATTATTATGAATTTTTTTTGTGCATTTTTTAATTTTTGGTCAATTATTTGCATGTTTTAATTTTTAAGTTATGATTAAATATATGCAATTATATGTGTTAAATTATGCACAAATTATGAAAATGTCTAGTGATTTTTATGTATAATTTAATTAATTTAAGAGTAGCCACAATATCTTTAATTGCTTAAATTATATATAATTAAGGCCTCAAAAATCACATAAATTATAAAAGGAATTAGTTGTAATTAGTTAAATTAATATATTGAAAATTTATCCCACGAGAAATTTTTTATATTAATTTAATTAAATTAGGATGATATGATAGTTTATATTTCTTAGTTTACCCATAGGAAATTGAGAGATAAAATTTTACTAGTATCATCATAAGGTTAAATGTGAATTAATTTATATTAAAACTTAGCCCACAAGTAGTTTTGATATGTTAAATTAGTTCATATTTTGGCATAATTTGCATTGATAAATTATGATTTGTTATTTATTGCCTAAGATTTTGTTAATAAGCATATATATATTTTATTGTTATGCAGTCTTACAAGCTACTTCTGATATGAAATTTGAAATTCTTGAACTAAGGGGTGATAACTACAAAGTATGGAAGGAGATAATTCTTCTTCAATTAGGGTGGATGGATATAGATTATAGCAACCAGCATTCCTGATGAGGTCGATAGATATGAGAAATGGGAGCGATCTAATCGTCTCTCTGTCATGTTTATTAAGACTAAGATCTCAGCTGGTATTCGTAGTTCAGACGAGCAGCATACTAATGTTAAGTCTCTTTTGAAGGCTATTGATGAGCAATTTAAGTCTTCAGAAAAGGCTTTAGCAAGCACTCTAATTATGAGACTTTCATCCCAAAGACTCAATGCATTAAGAGGTGTGCGAGAGCACATCATGCAGATGAGGGACATTGCGACACAATTAAAATCCCTTGAGGTTGATATGTCAGAGTCTTTCTTGGTTTATTATATTTTGAACACTCTCCCACAACAATATAGACCCTTTAAGATTTCTTACAACATACATAAGGATAAATGGTCAATCAATGAACTAATGACCATGTGTGTTTAAGAAGAGGGTAGGTTACAAATGGAAATGGGAGAGAGTTCATATTTGACCATACAGAAGAACGAAAATAATCAAGCTAAAAAGAAGAGAAAGGCTAAAGTAATCTCCCAAAATGGAATCAAGAAGGAATCAAAGTGCTTCTTTTGTAAAAAGAAGGGGCACATGAAGAAGGATTGTACCAAATTCCATCAGTGACTTGAAAAGAAAGGTATGTTAACTTCATTTGTATGTTATGAATCTAATATGGTTGATGTTAATCATAACACTTGGTGGATTGATTCTGGTATTATGATCTACATCTCGAATTCCTTATAGGTTTTCAAAACCACAGGAAGCTAGTGGGAA
>CANXYC011607436.1:0-14091 GCA_948193065.1 Aleurites moluccanus
CGAAAACCTAGTCCCCGAATCCTCTTTGGTTTCAAGGACTAGTGTATTTTTCCTTTGGGATAAAATTGGAGTCAAAATGGGTTTTTACCTAAAATTTTCCCAAACAAAAATCACTTAAGGTGGCGACTTCAATCAAAATCATTTTCGAATCAAAAGGCGCTAAGCTCGTCTCCTCCGTGAGAAATTGCCCCTATATGAGCGCTTCGATGCCCCAAATGCCCTCTCCTCTTCCTTCGGAAAAGAGAGGGGTGGGTCCGGACAGAGCGGCGCTCGGGCGAGGCCTCACACTATGCTGCAAAAGTATGTACCTAATCCAACACATGTATTAGAGATACAAGATGTTGATGTTAATGAAGACTTGTCATATAAAGAACTACTAGTTGAGATTATTGATCGACCAGTCAGATAATTGAGAAATAAGGAGATACAAATGGTCAAAGTGCTTTGGAGGATTCAGAAGATGGAGGGGTATACCTGGGAAAGCAAGTAGGATATGAACGACAAGTATCCATTCCTGTTCTATCATTGAGGTATGTGTTTATTTTAAATTTGAGGACAAATTTATTTGAAGAGGGGTAGAATGTAATACCCTATGAATTGCAACCATAATTGAACAATAATATAATTAGTTATTGTTCTGAGAACATCGAAATAACTAAAGATAATTATTGAAATACAGTTAGAATGCATTTGTGATACTGTCCCGGAAAATGTCAATATTAATTACACTGCCAGGGAAATAGCAGTCTGGTTGACAGATGAATTTCATATTCAGACTAGAGGTAAAGAATCATATCATTATATGTGTAATTATGGTGAAAAGAAAGAGGTGAAAAATGTTTAGGAACACTGAAAATTTAAGTAATGGCAAAATCGTAAATAAGTGAAACTTTAAGGGTATAATGGGAAATCATCTGTTTGAGTTTTAAAATGGCTCTGAAACTATTTTTATAATAAAGTACAGATAAAAAAAAAGCCATATTAGTTCCTACTTTGAAATCTAATTCTCAACAAAATTATCAGAATAAATTACAGAAGGAATTGGGGTAAAAGTATAAATATTGAAAAGTTTAAGGGCCTAAATATAATTTGTCATTTTAACTTAGTATATAAGAATGCCTTAGGAATTTTTTGGCCATTTTTCTCCTTCATCTTCATGTTGTCTGAATCCCATTCTTCCTTCCCCACCAAATTTCAAGCTTGATTTCTAAGAAAAACCTAAAAAAAAACTTGAATCAAACCTTTGATTCATTGATTTCCAACCTTGAATCACTTAGAAAATCAAAGAATTTCAAGAACCATTGGCTTGTGATTTTCTGGTGGAACTCCATATCAAGGTAAGGAAGTAATTTCTTTGGTTTAATAGTTGATTCATATGTTTTAGATGTTAAATAAGATGGGTATTATGTTTAATTGCATCAATTGATGCATTTGATAGCTTTTCCCTAAATTTCAAACCCTAATTCAAAGTTGTTTAATATGAATCTTTTATTTGGTATTAGTTAATGTTAATTACGTTTAGAATATGTTAATTGAAGGTTAATGGATGAATTATTTGTAGTTGCTTTGGTGTAAAAAATCAAGAAGTGGAAGATTGCCTATTTTGCCTACTTTGAAGGAATTGGTGGGAAATTAATTTTGCTAGCTTATTTGGAATGCTAGGTGAATTTAATATGCATCAATTATCATGCGTAATGTGTTGAAATGATGATTGGAATCCTATCCTAAAAACCTAATGTTGGCCGAACCATGATAGCCATATTTACCTTGAATTTTTGCTTTGTTTTCATTTGATTTTCCATGCCATTTGGATCCTTTTAATTGTGTTTATTATTGGCAAATTGATGTTAGTTATGTTGCCTACAATGTGAGATGTTTGTTGATACCATAGGCAATATTAATGTTGCACCATAACCTAGCCAATTTGTCCATTGTTTGTTGCACACCAAGTGTTCGATGAAATGCCTAGTTCAAAATCCATAGGCCTACCATTGTTTTCTTCTATAGGCCTACCATTTGAATGCCATCGTCGCCAGCGATATTGGCATGCCAATTGAATTACTAATCATATTACTACTGTTTATTGATTCATCTATTGCTTATTCATTACTTTGTAATATCCTAGAAAGTTATAACATATATGCATGATTCAATTCTCAATATGTAGTTCAAAATTCTTGAAATGATGGGAAATAATTTTAGAGACACAGTTAGAAAGCGAACTAGTTACTTTTCTGGAAATCGGCGGTGTCAGGAACACTGCCGAGAAATTAGCTGTCCAGTCAACAGAAGAATTTTTGACTTTGACTAGGGAGTAAAATTTCACCTTAATGCATGAGTAATTTTGGTAAAAATAAAGAAGTAAAAACATTTAGGACACTGAAAAAATAATTAATGACAAAATTATAAATAAATGAAACTTTAAGGTGAATAGTAGAAATTGGTCCGTCGAAGTTACAGAATGACTCTGAAACCATTTTTATAAATAAGGATAAATTAAACTAAGCCTATTGATTCCCCACATTGGAATAAAAAAACTGACAGAATTGAAAGAATAAATTACATAAGAAGTTGGGGTCAAAACCTAATTACTTGAAAAGTTAAGTATCAAAATGTAATTTGCCATATGATTTTAGTATAACAGCAACACTTAGAAATTTGACCATCATCTTCTTCCTTTCATTCTTCTTGGTCGAACCTCCCTTTCTTCTCCTGCCCCATTTCTACTTCAAATTTCTCACCAAAATCCTTAAGAAAAATTAAAGAAAAGTTGAGTTCTAACCTAATTCTACCTTTCTCCATCATTAATTTGCTAGAAAGCTTAAAGGAAATCAACGGACATTGGCATATAAATTTCAGCAAGGTCACTCCATCAAGGTAAGGAAGTATTTTGTTTGTTTTTATGGTTTAGTTAGATGATTTTAATGTTGAATTGAATGGGTTTTAGGTTAAATTTCATCAGTTGATGCATTTTAGTAGAAAACCCTAAATTGGCTAACCTAATTGAAATTGTATGCTTTAGCTATGTTAATTAGAATTAGTTTATGTTAATTGATATTAGAATAATTTAATTGGAGGCCATTAGGCAACTAATTAATGGTTGTTTTGGTGTAGAAAATCAAATTGATACAAGTTGCCATATTTGCCTCCTTTAAAGGAAAGTGAAGGAAATAAATTTTCCAAAGTATTTGGAAGGCTTAAGTGAGTCTTATATGTATCAAATAACATACCTAATACCTTAGATTGATCATTGGAATTCATATGAAAAAATCCTTGTTTTGGCCGAACCTAAAGTACTATTCACTTACCTTGGTTTTCTTTGATTTTTGCCTTGAATTCCTATGCCATTTTGATCCATTTTATGTTTTTTAATCTTATTTATTTGATACCTATTGTATTGTTGCCAATGCGGTTTGTTGTTGATTGAAATGGGCAAGCCAAACTTGCACCAAAACCTAACCTATTGGCTTGCTAATTTGTGCCCACTAAGTGTTTGATTAAATGCCTAGTTATTTTTGCCTTGGTCTATTGCTTTGTATTCCATTGGCCTACCATTTGGATGCCATCGTCACCAGCGACATTAGCATGCTAATTGGCCTACCGATTTCCTTTGTCAAACCAACCTTTGTTCCATACGATTGTTGTTTACCATAACCCTTATCATTGATTGTACATTGTATATTGTAATGCTATTGATTCAAATATCAATTGATTTGAAAGATATTGAGTTTAATGCCATTGATGATACCATTGTTGCATAATGGTATCTATTGATATGATGTTCATTTGTATTGGCCTAAATGTAGTTTGACAGAGCTGCTACTCTTACAGGGTAGTGAGTACATACTGTCGGCAATGTGCACATTGATATTGATGCCCTAGTTGGGTAAGATTATTGGTTCCAGCCATGAGACCTGATCAGTTGTATGCTTACTTGATATGTGATCGACTGTGTGATTACACATAGTCTACATGTTTCAAGGCCCTACATCTGTCTTACCATATGATTCTATGCCTTTGATATGACCATTGATATTCCTGTCAGTTTTTGATACTCATTCTGTAAACCAACATGATTGATACTGTTCCATTGTTCCTTTATCATTATATATCATTGTTCCATCCTATTTGACTTATGATACATATAAATTCACTGAGTATCCTATATACTCACTTTTTCTTAGTTTAAGCATTTCAGGAGAGGAATAGACTATAGAATCTCGTCGTCTGTCATCCGAGGATTTCTGCTTGCTGTCATTTGATGTATATATTCTAAATTTTATATTTTGATGTTCATAATCTAGCTGCTCCATGGGGTATGTATGGGATAGTTAGGATATGAGCATTTATATGTATGTGATGATATTATGAGATATATAATGATTATATGGTATGATATAATGACTGTTACAACCAATTGCATTGAATTACAGTAAGAATTACAAAATAACATAATGGATGGTAATTAAGTAAAATGGATAATAAATTATGGTTTATAGATTATGCATGTGATACTGGGTTTTACGGGTACCGGTCGCCATTGGCATCTCTCACATCCTAGGACCGTCGCAATCCGAAAACGGGTCGTGACATGCTTAAACGCAGTTTCGTTTGATTAAATTCACAAGTTACTGCTACTTGATGAGATTGTCGTTGTATATTGATATTGATTGACTTATTCCATATTCTTATTGATTCCGATGAGATTTGATAGAGCTGCCTCTCCAATAGGATAGTGGGTACATACTGTCGACAATGTGCATATTGTATATGATACCTAGCTGGGAAGGGTTAACTGTAATACCCTAGGAAATCTCATCTTGAATGAATGATTTAATTCTCAGTTTATAGTTTAAAAGTATTAAAATGATGGGAAATAATTTTAGAGACATAGTTAGAAAGCGAATGCAAAACTTTTCTGGAAATTGTCGGTGTTAAGAACACTGCTGAGAAAATAGCAGTCCAGCTAACTTAAGAATTTTTTACCGAAACCTAAGGGGATTAAATAAGTTAATTTTATATGAAATTATGGTGAAAAAAAAGAGTTGAAAAATATTTTGAAACACTAAAATAAGAATAATGGTAAAATTGTAAATAAAGGCAACTTTGAGGGCAATTTTGAAAATCAACTGTTTGGTATTCAGAAATGACCTACAACTATTTTTTTAAGAATAGAACAACTTAAAATAAGATATTTCACTCCCCACACTTGAGGTTAAATCTAAATAGAATAGACAGAATAAATTACAGAAAGTTTTGGAGCCAAAAATGCAAATAAGAAAAATTATGGGCCAAAAGTGCAATTAAACAAAATTGTGGGACCCACCATATGTATCAAAATTCTAGAATGGAATTAGTGATGGCCGGATATTGCTTTCAAGAAATGGATATTCATTGAGATATTTGCAACTAAATTCAAGAAATGGGGACACTTGGCTAATTTCTAGAAAAATCCATAACTTTGTTCAATCTTTATCAATTGATATTGGGGATTATAAAAAGGAAGACAATAGATGGCTAAAGAAAAGAAAGAAATGGTGAACTAGGTGTTGAGATGGAACCCAAGAATAATTTTCAATTCTTTCATGGAAAACAAGAAAAGATTGAAGAAGTTGGTAGAAGGAAGAAGATAGATAAAAGGAAATTTATGGGAAATGGATGGCAAATGACTTTGGAAGGGAAAAAGAGATAGAATCCAAATACTCAATTGAAGGTAAATCTCCTAAAATTAAGTTCTTAATTAAATTTAAGAGCATTATAATTTAATTAAGCGGATAATTGTATGAATTGAGTTAGAAATAAGCTAGATGAACTAGGGTTTTAATGGGTTATGGAATTTGATTTGAGGCAGTAAATTTTAGTTAATATTCTGAAATTTTAATGACTGAATTTGAAGATGGTTAAAGCATGAAAGTTGTAGATAAATATGTAATTATATTTCTGTAAAAGAAATTTGAAAAATTCGAAGTGAGAAAAGAGTTATTGGGTAAAAACTGTGACTGGCCTAGAATTAAGTTTTCTAGAAAATGCTACTGTGTTTTTATTGTAAAGGAAGTTAGAGACATAATTATAAGATATGTTCAACATAAAAAGTGTTCATTTATATCTTATATATATTTATGTAAAAGGGTTTTCCAATTGGAATTATGATTTATGAGATATTGTGTCATAAGTGTGGACTGTCCGAAATGATTACTTAACAGAATATAGGTTACAAGATTCTATAGATACGAGGACCTTAAATTCTGAATTAGATAGAGTGTTAAACATTAAAGATGATCATTTTTGTGTGATATAAATGTTTGTAAAATGGTTTTGTAATTGGATGAGTATGGAATTTATTATAGGCATAGAAACATGGCATGTTTGGACAGAGATTTCAGGGCAATAATTTCACTTTGGAAATTCACTAATAGTAATATAGTGATCCAAAAATTTTGAAATTTAGATATATTATAATTTTATGTGTCTATTTTCCATATAAAAATCAATTACAGTAATTAGTTAAGTATTAATTGAGTTATTAGTAAAAGAACAGAATATGCCAGAATAGGATTGCGGACAGAATGCAGGGTAGCAGGGCTGGTTATAGGTCTAAGTTTAAATTAACACCATAAATTGTGTAGTAATGATTTTAATGTGAATTTTGGATATGTTAGATCCTTGTATGTTAAGGTTAATTAGGAATAATAATTGAAGCAATTGGATAAGTTTAGAGAGAGATATGAGTAATAAATCACAGGCTGCCAGTAAGGTTCTTTATAGGCAAAATCCTAGTAACTTGGAAATTTGAGGAATTTTCTTTAATATAAGTATAAGTAATGTAATTTTATGTTAAATAATATGTAAATGGAAATTAATTGGATATGTAGAGTCAAGAGTGTATGAGAGATGTGATGGGTACCAAAAGAGATAAGGCAAAGAATCAAGGATAAAGGGAAAAGGAAATGTTCAAGTTATAAGCTAAGGTGAGTAATGTATACATCATTATGCAAACCTTGTTTTGATTTGTTGACCCAATGAATATGTTTCCTTATTGGTTAAATGCCTCATTGTTATTAGTGATTATTCTTGATCATTCTTAAATATTGAAATCATCCATATCCATTAATTGTTATTGATATTGAAATGCCTATTGTTCTTAATTGATTATGTACCTAAATTGCTCCTAAAAGTATGCACACCAAATGTTTAACCATGATATTTATTGTTAATTTCTACCTTTGCATTAAAAAAAGAAACCGATACATGATTAATGAAATGTGTTGACAAGTAAGCCATTGTACCATAATGTTCCTAATGAATACTGGTTATTATTATTGATATCCATTGGCCTATTTACATATGGATTTGACAGAGCTGCCTCACCGACGGGGTAGTGGGTATATACCATCGGCAATATGCATATTGACTATATGTGATACCCTAGTTGGGAAGGGTTAATTGTCCTGGCCGTAAGATCTGATCAGTCTTATGTTTACTTGACATGAGATCGACTATATGATTACACATAGTCTATGTGTTTTAGGGCCCTTTATCTGTCTTATCTATATGATACGAATATTACTTACTTGTTCATTGATTCCAAACTTATACCTTATTGCTTACCACTGCTAGCCATTCTTTCATCGATTTAATTATTACCTGTTCCAAACTTCCAAAGACATTTGGTGTGCAAATTAATTAACCTTAACATGTTAATTGAATATATTGATCTTCTTCATTGTATTTATTGATACTTAACTACCATTGTTATCCTTTGTTATCATATGCTTATATCACCTGTTTATTAATGTATACATGCTCACTGAGTATTTTTATACTCACCCTAATATAGCTTATAATTTTTACAGGAATGAGATAGTGAAGGCTGATTCCAAGTCAATTTCTTCTCCAACTTGGAATGTCAAGTACAGTAAGGTAGAATATTATTCGCTAAAGGTTATAAGTGTCCAGTCATAGAGCTCTATGGTACTGTGTATAATTAGATGATTGAGTATTATAATGATATATGAACAGTAAAATATTTGATGTTACAGTAACATTCAAAATGTAATATGTAATGCATAATCATTGAAAATGTCAATGATAATAAAGTGATAAAGACAGTGACAGAAGTAAATGATAAAATGAAATTCACATGTTTTAAAAGAGATTTAAAAGTGCTATGCATGTTTGTGAAACTGTGAAATTGAGGGTATAAGGTTGGCAAATTATTGGGAGTGTAAAAAAAAATTAGTGCAGGCTATGTAATTTTTGAGAGACTCAGTTTTGGGTCGGGAATAGCATTAAAATTACAAAGCAAACTCTAGCAAATTTTCTGTAAAATTTATAAGTAATAAATGGAATTTAAGCATTAATAAATGAGATAATATAGATTGAATGATTGATAAATGAATTGTTTATGGGTTCTACGGGTTTTCGGTGACCTTAAGTCTACCCGTGCCCTAGGACCGTCGCGGCCTAAAAGCGGATCGTAATAGAGGTGGTATCAGAGCTAAAAGTTTAGAATATGTGTCATAAGTATTAATGAGTTAATAAGTGTACCATGGAGCATAGGATTCCCGTCTCATCATTTGAAGTTATCTGTTAATATAGCTATCAGCGTTATCCATTATGAACTCCTTCCTCTACTTAATGTGTATATATATATATATACATATATTATGTAATATAGAGAGAGAATGCTTGATAAGAATTGATAAAAAGTGATAAGTTAATTGAAAGTGAATGAGAATTTAAAATGATTAAATTAGATTACTGTACATATTAAATCAGTATATGATAAGTTAATATTGAATTACTTAGGAAATATGATTGCAATAACTAAATTAGTAGCTAAGTAATGATTTAGAGAAATGCAAGATTAATATGATAATGTTGAAAGGTGATTAAAATTCATGAAGTATAGTATAAGTAAATTGGTCAGTTACTAGGGATATAAAGATTTTGGAAATAAAAAGTTAGCAAATGATATGATAACTATGAAAATAGATATCAGAGATATAGAGAAATTGTGATGCAAAGTAGTTTGAAGATTACTTGAGGTATCAATATCGATGATACCAAATAATAGAGAATATGAAAGCTATTGAGGCATAGAATAGTGAAGAGTTTAGGATATGATGATAATGAAAGTATCGATATATGTTCTAGCAATTAAGTAAAATGAGAAGTAAATGATATACTAATAATTCCTATAATGATATCTATAACTGATTATTGAGGTTCAAACCTAAGTAAGTTAATATTAAGCTATTATTTATTGAAATGTAGGAAATATCATCATAAGAAACGAGTTAATGGTCAAAATGATAAAGTATAAAAATGAGAGATTAATGCAATGATATTGATAAGGTGATTGACAATATTAAGGTATAGTACATTAAAAGTCTAAGCACTGTATTATCAAATATTTATGGATTATAGATTGTATACTGATAAGAAATGATATGAGAATTATGGAATAGCGCAAAAGATAAGAAGACTATAGAATTTGACATAATAGTCTAAGTAAGATGATAAATGATATAGAGAAAGTATTTACAATGATAATTGGAGACTATTTGAGATGCATATATCGATGTTTACAGTATTGAATGAGAAAATTCTAGAACGAATTTTATTAAAGGTGGGTAGAATATAATACCCTAGGAAATCCCATCTTGAATGCATGATTTAATTCTCAGTTTATGGTTTAAAAGCATTAAAATAATGGGAAATAATTTTAGAGACACAGTTAGAAAGCGAATGCAAAAGTTTTCCAGAAATTATCGGTGTCGAGAACATTACCGGGAAAATAGCAATCCGGCTAATTTAAAAATTTTTGACCCAAACCTAGAGGGATTAAATAATTTAATTTTATGTGAAATTATGGTGAAAATAAAGAGTTGAAAAATATTTTGAAACACTGCAAATAAGAATAATGGCAAAATTGTAAATAAAGGCAACATTGAGGGCAATTTTGGAAATCAACTGTATGGGATCCAGAAATGACCCAGAACTATTTTTTAAGAATGGAACAACTTAAACTAAGGTATTTAACTCCCCACACTTGAGGTTGAATCTAAATAGAATAGACAGAATAAATTACAGAAAGTTTTGGGGTCAAAAATGCAAATAAGGAAAATTTCAGGTCAAAAGTGCAATTAAACAAAATTGAGGGACCCACCATTTGTATCAAAATTCTAGAATGGAATTAGTGATGGCTGGATATTGCTTTCAAGAAATGGATATTCATTTTGAGATATTTGCAACTAAATTAAGGAAATGGGGACACTTGGCTAATTTCTAGAAAAATACGTAATTTCTTCTATCTTTATCAATTGGTGTTGGGGATTATAAAAAGGAAGACAATAGATCGTTAAAGAAAAGAAAGAAATGGCCGAACTAGGTGTTGAGAGGGAACACAAGAATTATTTTCAATTCTTTCGTGGAAAACAAAAAAAGATTGAATAAGTTGGTAGAAGGAAGAAGATAAAAGGAAATTTATGGGAAATGGATGGCAAGTGACTTTGGAAGGGCAAAAAAGGTAGAATCCAAGTACTCAATTGAAGGAAAATCTCCTAAAATTCAGTTATTAATTAAATTTAATAGCATTATAATTTAATTAAGTAGATAATTGTATGAATTGAGTTAGAAATATGCTAGATGAACTAGGGTTTTAATGGGTTATGGAATTTGATTTGAGGCAGTAAATTATAATTAATATTCTGAAATTTTAATGACTTAATTTAAAGATGGTTAAAACATGAAAATTGTATATAAATATGTTAGTTAGATTTCTGTAAAAAAAAATTGGAAAATTCGAAGTGAGGAAAGAGTTATTGGGTAAAAATTGTAACTGGCCTGGAATTAAGTTTTCTAGAAAATGCTACTGTGTTTTATTATAAAGGCTGTTAGAGACATAATTAGAAGATATGTTCAACATAAAAAGTGTTCATTTATTTCTTATATATAATCATGTAAAAGGGTTTTTCAATTGGAATTTTTGTTTATGAGATATTAGGTCATAAGTGTGGACCGCCCGGAATGACTGTTTAACATAACATAGGTTACAGGGTTCTATAGATATGAGGGCCTTAAAGTATGAATTAGAGAAAGTGTTAAATGTTAAATATGATAATTTATGTGTAATATAAATGAATGTAAAATGGTTTTGTAATTAGATGAGTACGGAATTTATTATAGGCATAGAAATAGGGCATGTTTGGACAGAGATTTCAGGGCAATAATTTAACTTTGGAAATTCACTAATAATTGTACAGTGATCCAAAAATCTGAAATTTGGATATGTAATAATTTTATATGTTTATTTTCCATAGGAAAATAAATTACAGTAATTAGTTAAGTATTGATTGAGTTATTAGTAAAAGAACAGAATCTGCTAGAATAGGATTTCAGGCAAAATGCAGGGTAGCAGGGCTGGTTATAGGACTAAGTTTAAATTAACAACATAAATTGTGTAGTAATGATTTTAATGTGAATTTTGGATATGTTTGAACCTTGTATGTTAAGTTTAATTAGGAATAATAATTGAAGCAATTGGATAAGTTTAGAGAGAGATATGAGTAATAAATCACAAGCTGCCAGTAAGGTTCTTTATAGGCAAAATCCTAGTAACTTGAAAATTTGAGAAATTTTCTTTAATATAAGTAATGTAATTTTATGTTAAATAATATGTAAATGGAAATTACTTGGATATGTAGAGTCAAGAGTGGATAAGAGATGTGATGGGTACCAAAAGAGATAAGGCAAAGAATCAAAGATAAAGGGAAAAGGAAATGTTCAAGTTATAAGCTAAGGTGAGTAATGTATACATCATTATGCATACCTTGTTTTGATTTGTTGACCCAATAAATATCTTTCCTTATTGGTTAAATGCCTCATTGCTATTGTTGATCATTCTTAAATATTGAAATCATCCATATCCATTGATTGTTATTGATATTGAAATGTTTATTGTTCTTAATTGATTATGTACCTAAATTGCTCCTTAAAGTATGCACACCAAATGTTTAATCATGATCTTTATTGTTAATTGCTACCTTTGCATTCAGAAAAGAAACTGATACATTACTAATGAAATGTATTGACAAGTAAGCCATTGTACCATAATGTTCCTAATGAATACTAGATATTGTTATTGATTTCCGTTGGCCTATTTACATGTGGATTTGACAGAGCTGCCTCATCGACGGGGTAGTGGGTATAAACTATTAGCAATGTGCACATTGACTATATATGATACCCTAACTGGAAAGGGTTAACTATCCTGGCTGTAAGACCTGATCAGTCTTATGTTTACTTGATATGAGATCGACTGTGTGATTACACATAGTCTACGTGTTTCAAGGCCCTTTATCTGTCTTATCTACATGATATGAGTATCACTTACTTGTTCATTGATTCCAAACTTATACCTTATTGCTTACCACTGCTGACCATTCTTTCATAGATTTAATTATTACCTGTTCCAAACTTCCAAAGACATTTGGTATGCAAATTAGTTAACCTTGACATGTTAATTGAATATACTGATATTCTTCATTGTATTTATTGATATTTGACTACCATTGTTATCCTTTGTTATCATATGCTTATATCACCTGTTTATTAATGTATATATGCTCACTGAGTATTTTTATACTCACCCTATTGTAGCTTATAATTTTTACAGGAATGAGATAGTGAAGGCTGATTCCAAGTCAATTTCTTCTCCGACTTGGAATGTCAAGTACAGCAAGATAGAATATTATTCGCTAAAGGTTATAAGTGTCCACTCATAGAGCTCTATGGTACTGTGTATAATTAGATGATTGAGTATTATAATGATGTATGAAAAGTAAAATATTTGATGTTACAGTGACATTCAAAATGTAATGTGTAATGCATAATCATTGAAAATGTCAATGATAATAAAGTGATAAAGACAGTAACAGAAGTAAATGATAAAATGAAATTCACATGTTTTAAAAGAGATTTAGAAATGCTATGCATGTTTGTGAAACTGTGAAGTTGAGGGTATAAGATTGGAAAATTATTGGGAGTGTAAAAAAATTTTAGTGCAGGTTGTGTAATTTTTGAGAGACCCGGTTTTGGGTTGGGAACAGTATTCAAATTACAAAGGAAGCTCTGTTAAATTTTCTGTAAAATTTGTAAGTAATAAATGGAATTTAAGCATTAATAAATGAGATAATATAGATTAAATGATTGATAAATGAATTGTTAATGGGTTCTACGGGTTTCTGGTGACCTTAAGTCTACCTGTGCCCTAGGACCGTTGCGGCCCAAAAGCGGGTTGTGACATTAACGGTCCTAGCCATAAGACCTGATCAATCTTATGTTTATTGATACATGTGATATGAGTTTCATGGCCCTTCATCTGTCTTATCAATGAGATATATATTTCATTGACCTGATTATCGATACCACAATCATTCATTGTATTCTGATTTCGTATTCAGACATTTGTTGAGTAGATTATCATTCCTTGAATATTTGCCTATTTTTTATTGATAATCTAGTCTTTATTTTTGGTTGATGCATATTAGATTCACCGAGTATCTTTTATACTCACCCTTTCACTGTTTCCCCTTTCTAGGTGAAGAGTAGGAGGCAGAATCCCACCTGTTGATATCTCTATGGATTTCTGCTACTTTGAGTGACAGTGTAATTATATTTTAACACTGTATTTTTATCACGACCCAACTTGGGAGCCGCGACAGCTCTAGGGTATGGGTGTTGTCTTAGCTACTAGTACCACGAAGAATCCAAATGTCTATATGATATGGCATACAATATATATAATTAATTCAAATAGCTTAACAGTGCTATTGAAAATTGGGCAGCATCTCCTCTATATAAGGATTATGCCCAACTGTATAACATTCAATAAACACTTCCAATATACTTCAACATCTATACTCAAATCAATGATCCCTCTGGATCTCCAATGTCAACTCAATATATATATCTCTGTATATAAAATAATTAACAAACACACCAACACACACACACACACACACACACACACACATATATATATATATATGTCACAGCCCAACTTGGGAGCCATGATGGTCCTAGGGT
>CANXYC011607626.1:0-14929 GCA_948193065.1 Aleurites moluccanus
AATGAAAAAGGAGTAACACTTTTGTTCAAACTGGCAGGAAAACTTGTTCTATGACTTTTGGCCAAAATACATATATCACACTGAAACAAAGAATTCAATCGACCATGAAACAACTGGGGAAATACACCCCTCAAATACCCAAAAGATGGGTGTCCTAACCTATGGTGCCATAACCAAATCTCCTTTTCTTTAGTAGACTGTCCAAGTGAATGATGTGTTCGGCCAATACGGATCTCATCTACGAAATACAGCCCCTCCCTTTTAGTACCACGCCCAATAATCTCCTTCGTGAGAATATCCTGGAATAAGCAAAAATCAGGATACATTAGTACAATGCAGTTCAATTCACTGGTAAGTTGTCCAACTGATAATAGACGAGTAGACAAGGTGGGCACAAGCAAAGTATGGGATAATGAGAGGGATGGCATGACAGATATACGCCCAGCTGTTGTTACAGTAGAACTATGCCCATTGGCATTGTAAATCCGATCTCGACATAGTGGAGCACGGGTAAGAAGGTCGCTAGATTCTGGCGTCATGTGATCGGTGGCACCCGAATCAATTATCCACCCAGGATTTGTAGTACCACTGCTGTTAACAAATACAAACCCATAATTACCTCCATGAGATTCAGCATCTGCAGAAGCATGTACTGGTGGAATCAAAGACAAGCCGCCAGTAGCCAAGGAGGCTTTTCCCCCATTCTTGCCTTTCGGTGTACCAGATTGCTTCTTCTTGGCCTGGAAATCAGCCCACCAATATGGATACCTATGCAATTTAAAACAGGAATCCTCTGTATGCTTGTTGTTCCCACAATGAGAATACCCTTCGGACCGGACCTGCACACCTGGACGATGACGAGTGCTTGGGTCTGGGGTGTTTAGGCGTGACAATTGAAGATTTGATTCACCCAAACCCCGTTTTGAGACTATGGTCGAACCAGTGGAGACTCCAATTAAATTGGAGAGCATGACAGATTGACGCATATCCTCTCAACGAACTCGTGCATATGCTTGTTCGATGGTGGGAAATGGATCCATCTTAAGAATATCAGCACGAATATTATCCAAGCAGTCATCAAGACCATCCAGAAAAATATAAACCCGATCCTCTTGAACAATTGCATTGTAGCGCTTAATATCAACTGGAAACTACATCTGATTGGGACGTCTGAAATCAATCTCTCGCCAGAGCTTTTGGAGATCATTGTAATATGTCTCTATGGGTCCACCTCCTTGCTTCAATCTAGAGACCTGCCGCTTGAGATCATAAATCTGGGAGGTGTCAGATCCATCATAATATGTAGTTGCCACAGCATCCCACACTGCTTTGGCGGTTGGAAATCGAATAAAGTTGGATATCAATGCCGAATCCATTGAGTTAATAAGTCATCCTTTCACAGTCGAATCGTCTGTCTTCCACTTTCGGAAAGTCGAATTAGTAGAGAATGGTTCCGGAGAACTACCATTCAATTATCCTAGTTTGTCTTTGCCCGAAGCCTACATCTCGACAACCTGGGACCAAAGGCCATAGTTTCTACCATCAAGCTTGATGGCAATCTGTGCTGCAAGAGGCTCCACGTGTGATGGTGCGCCCTGCTGGGTCAGGAGCTACTTCATCGCAGCTGTCAGGTCTTCCAAAATTGCAGTAACAGATGAACCTGCACCTGCTTGTTCAGAAGCAACAATCGACTGATTTTCTGCCATGAAATCAGGCCCTCAAGTCATCTTGCTCTGATACCATATGGAGAAAAAGTTTCTTCTGTAATTTGAGAGAAAAATGTTATATTTCTGTACAGTTAATTACAACATATATATACATGATATATGACACTTTAATTAGGAGGTATATAATGAGAAAAATTTTTATTCAAGGAAATAACCTTCCTAAATAAAAGGTATCACCCTAATTAGGAGGTATATAATGAGAAGAATTTCTATTCAAAAAAACAACCTTTCTAAATAAAAGGGAGCCTAACTAATTAGGAGGTAGCTCACTTCAACCAGATCAAGGAGAATTTGCCATCTAAAGGTCAGCAAGCAAGGATGTCGAAAATGGAGAGCAAGTATTTTATTGTTAATATTGTTCATTATCTGGCAGAGTTATTACTATTTCAAGTCTTTATATTTATATTTCAAATTATCAAAAACTAATATTTAAATTTAATAAAAAATAATAACAATTGTTTGCATGAGTTAAAATATTTTAATACAAAACGCAAACCCACAACCAGTTATCATAATATTTAAATTTTTGAAGGTAAAACTCATGTTTTATTATTGAATTATTTTCTTGTTTCAATTATGTAAGTCATAAATTTATTTTTTTTATGGACTGAAATTTAAAAATTTTCATATAAATATAAAAATTTCAAGTAATTAAATTATTTTTTTTTTGGAGTAAAAATATTAAATTATTTTTTAAAAATAATATTTAAATAAAAAGATAAATATTAATATTTATCTTTAAAGATAATTAAATATATTAATACCTAACAACTAATAATAATTTTATCAAATAGTTCAAATAATAAGTTTTTAGATAACAACCAATAACTATCAACTAACTGCTATCAGTAACAGCTAATAGTTGTTATGAACAATTAAATTAAACATGGTCTAAGTAATTATTTTGTAAAACTTTTTGATATAACTGTTAGCTTTTTGGTCTCCAGTAGCTACATCATACCGTTTGATCACTGACAGTTGTTAGTTGTTAGGTAGAAAAAAATAATTATTTAGAAAAAACTAAATTATTCTTTTAAAAATAATATTTAAATAAAAAGACAAATATTAACATGATCATTAAACATATTTACAGTTAACAGCTAATAACTAATAATAAATTTACTAAACACCTACAATATCAGCTATTAGGTTATAGTTACCAGCTATCAGTAACAACTAACAGCTAAACTAAACAAATCTAAATTATCCTTTTAAAAAATAATATTTAAATAAAAAATAAATATTGATATTTATCATTAATAGTCATTAAATATATTAATAGCTAATAACTAATAATAAAATTACCGAACACTTATAACAATCAGCTATTAAGTAACAGTTATTAGCTATCAACTATTAGCAATAACTAACAGTTGTTACAAACAGCTAAATCAAACAGAGTCGTACAATTTTTCCTTTATTTTTTAGAGGCAAACTGCATTTTATATATTAACCCATTGCAATTTTGTGATTGGTAAAACTTTTTTATTTAGCTACTAATTCTTTTTATTTTCAACAGTTGTATCATAACGTTTGGTTACTAATAGCTGTTAGCTGTGAGGTAGTCAAATAACTGTTATTTTTAAAAATTTCAAATCGGATTTTTTTTAAAAAGCTCATTTTTTTTTAAATTAAAAATATTAAATTATTCTTAAAAATAATATTTAAATAAAAAAAGTAAATATTAATATTTATCATTAATAGTCATTAAACATATTAATAGCTAATAACTAATAATAAAATTACCGAACACTTATAACAATCAGCTATTAAATAACAGTCACTGGTTATCAACTATTAGCAACAACTAACAATTGCTACAAATAGCTAAACCAAATAAAGTCGTATAATTTTTTCTTTATTTTTTGGAGGCAAACTGCATTTTATATACTAACCCATTGCAATTTGGTGACTGTTTGGTAAAAAAATTTTATTCAGCTACTCGTTTTTTTATTTCAAATAGTTGTATTGTAGCTTTTGGTTACTAATAGCTGTTAGTTGTGAAGTAGTCAAATAATTGTTATTTTCAAAAGTTTCAAATCGAATTTTTTTTTTAAAAAGCTCCTGCTTTTTAAATTAAAAATATTAAATTATCCTCTAAAAATAATATTTAAATAAAAAAATAAATATTAATATTTATTTTTAATAATTATTGAATATAATAATAATTAACAACTAATAATAATTTTATCAAATATTTATAATAATTAACTATTAAATAACAATTATCAACTATCGACAAATAATTATTAATAGCAGTTAATAATTACTACGAGTAGCTAAATCAACCGAGCCTTTCTAGTTTATTTCTGCTTTCATCATGATTTTCGGTTACTTGCAAGTCCTATTGAATTTTGACTTCATTTTTGGTTGGGTTTTTTTTTTTTTTTTTTTTTTTTTTTTCACCATGAAACCGTGTTCCATCTTTTTTCTAGATGTGGGTCCATCTTTTTTGTTTCCAAACCTGGATATTCCATCTTTTTAAAAAAAAAAAAACTTTTTTGAATTTTTTATAATTTTGAATTTTTTTAATTTTTTATTATTTAAAATTTTAATATTCTTTATTATTTAAAAATTTAGAAATCTTATTTTTTCACTTGATAAAATTCAATTAACAGTGTTAATATAATTAATAAAGGAGGTCTTAAATTGATCCAGATTAGAAGTTTAAGAAATTAATTACGGAAAAGCTTAATCAAAGCCTTTAATTAAACTTTTGAAAATAGTTAAAGTCCTGAAGCTCTTATATTTCAATTTGATTCCATGAACATGTTATTTGATTGTATCTCTAGGATTATAGTTATCTCATTATCGTCTTAACAGCCTATAATTTCATTTAGTTTAACTGTTTATAGTAGCAATTAGTTGCAGTTAGCTATAATGATTTCGTCTTAATTGTTACTTCTAATATGTTTAATAAGAATAAATATTAATATTTATTTTTTTATGATAGACATTGTTTCGTCTAATTTTGATAAATATTATTGATTGTTACTGATCTGTCTAATTTTACTGTCAGTCAAAGCTAAAATAGTCAACAAAAATTATAAAAAGACAGAAATATCATTACTTTTTATTTTTAATTAATTAAATTTTAGTTTTGCTTTAAAAATATTTTTTAGTGTTAAAAAATTTATTCTCATATTTTTTGACAAATTTAAAAATAAAAAATATATATTTTATAAAAATATTTTTTATTTAAAAAAAATAATTTAAGAAGAAATTAAATTATTTCTTCTTAAATTTTTTAATATAAATGAAAATTTTATTTTCATATTTTTGACAAATTTGAAAATAAAAAGTAAAATTGTTTTTTTAAAAAAATATTTTTTATTTGTTATTTTTTATTTTAAAAATTTTTATTTTTTAAAAATAAAATAAAAAATATTTTTATTTATTTTATTTTCAAAGTTATCAAAAAATATAAAAATATATTTTTTAACCCTAAAAAAATTTTTAAAATAAAAATATGATATAATTAATTAAAAATAAAGAGCAAAAATATTTTTATTTTTTTACTGTCTTTATTAACAATTTTGGATTAACTAATAATAAAATTAGACGAAATTACCTAATAGTATATCGTGATATTCATCACGGGAGAGTTAAATATATTTTTAAAAAATTAGAAAAAATTAATATATTGTGTTATTTGGGAGAAATCATAATTAACACTCAGAATAATGAAGAAAGTGCTTGCCTTAATTGGGAAAATGAAATTCTCTTATTAAGTTCTAAACTTTATGTGTAAGTAGAGAAACTTTTAGATTCAATACTAAGTTGGAACGTTATATTTATTGTTAAAAAAATTAGAGTTAACATATATTTTTTTTAAAAAGAGTAATTTAGTCTTTTTATTTAAATAAGTAAAAATTATTTTAAAAATATCTAAATTATTATTTTTATAAATAGTTGTTATTTCATTTTCTAACAGTTTATAACTATCTTTATAAAAAAAATAACTAAATGGATATAATATAATTATTAAAAATAAAAAAAAATTAATAATTACATTAAAATTTTTTGTCAAACACTCGCTATATTATTTACTTATTAATTTTATATATTTTATGTTTCTTCTTAATCCCTATTTAGAAACTATGATTTTATAAGAATTCAATTTAAATGAATTTTATTTTAACAATTTTCCATGTTTGTAATGAAATGATTTATATTCTTTTAGTATATTAAAAAGAAATGAAATCATATAATTTTGAAAATTTTAGTTTTAATTAAAATTTGATTTGTCATTAAATAATATAAATATATATCATAATTTCTTAAAGTTTCATTATTATTAATTTTTTAAATAAATATAAATAATTAAAAAAATAAAACAACTTGAATTTTTTATTTATCCGCACAATATTTGGATAAGAGTTCAATTCAATTATATTGATTGAATTTGTGAGAATAAAATCTAAAAACCCAAATTATTGGATGGTGAGATTTAAATATTATATTAAGTAAAAGTTATTGATTGATGAGATTCATATATTATATTAAGTGTCATTATTTGTTATTTTTAATATAGAATTTTTAAACTCTAATATTTTTGTTGACATATGTTATACTATCAACTAGCACGTAAAATGATATATTAAGAATTGAATAAATTTAAATTCGTACATATATCAGATCTTATTGACATATAATTATAGATATAATAAAATAATATATTGAAGTGTAAAGCCATCTCTGATATCATATGAGAAATCTCATCTGATGAAATTATATCTGAATTTATATTTTTTAAGTTTTTATTTTAATATTTTTTCTATTTAAAAATATAATTTTTTTTAGTTTTTTATTTAAAGATATGAGGTGGGTATCACGATTTTACTTTATCAAGTCTAATTAACTGTGGTTAGTGTAATTAACGCTGAAGTCCCTAAATTGAGCCAACAATGAAGTTAAAGGGACTAATTGATCAAATTTGCTTTTTTAAAACTCACATTGAACCTGGAACCTAAGTTCATACTCCAAATTAATATTTTCTCCCCTCAGTAGACTTCAAATGAAAAGAAAAACCTATTCTATTTTGGAAAAATTAAAAGTTTAAGGCAAATTATTAAATAGAAACTAACTTTTTACTCAAACATCACTTAAAAGAACTAATTTATATATATATATATAAAACACTATATTTATAAGAAACTTTTAAATCAAAACATCACTTAAATGAATAAATTCGAAAAAAATTGTATTGTTGTCGTTTGTACTTTTTGTATTTTTGTCGTTTGTACTTTTGAAAATATTTTATTTTGGTATTTAAACTATTTTTTTTCCCCAATCAATTGCTAAACTAGAAAAGTCATTTCTTTTCATTTTTGGTCATCGGAGTGGTGATTGGACAAAAAATAGCACAAGTGCACAGAGTTAACCTCCACTTCACTCTCCACAGTCCGCAGGTGACAATAAAAGTGAAGTGACAAAAATAACCTTCCCTCTCTTACCTCTCCGTCTACCCTTTTCTCTCTCTTCAAAACGCTTACTTGTTTTTAGCTTTTGCATGTGAGGTATGTATTTTTAGTTTGAACATTCAAAAGAGCTACTAAAGACAGGTGTGGATCCAAGATTTTACAATCTGAGCTTAACTTTCATAAAAATTGAAATCTGGAATAGAATATAAATCCTTGTATTTGGTTGTCAAGAAAATGAGGGAAAGTAAAAGAGAACAGGAAAAAGAAAAAAATATTATGAAAATCAGCATTACGATCTCGTTTAATTCGGGGTTTTGAGTACGTTATAAGGGCGAGACTCGAATTTTGCATCGAGCTAGCATGTTCCAGGCCTTCAAGATCTGGTTTTCAAGGGCTGGATCGAAATAGAGCTCCATTGCATATGTTTGTGACATTGAGTGGCAATTAAGAGCTCTATGAAACTAAATAGCAAAAAATATAGAAAAAATTTGTACCAAGAAACGAAATTTAAGTACTATATAATCAAGTAAGCACAAAAATAATAAATAAACAGTCAAGATTTAAGGTTATAAAGGGCAAAAAACATGAAGAAAGTAAATTGCAAGAGGAAATTGAAGCCAACCAAAGGGGATAAAAAAAAAAGCAGAAAACCCTATAAATTGACTAGAAAAGCGGGAATCCGCTGCCGAAGGGCCATTGGCGGGGCGGCGCCTTAGCCTACAGGATCGACGGATGCCTAATTTCTCCCCTGGCCGGCCCGTCTCCTTCCCCGGCGACCTGACGGTCCCCATTCCGACAATGTCTCTCTCTCTCTTCTTTCCTCGATTCATATATATAATAATAATAATAATAATAATAATAATAACTTTAATAATAATAATATATAATAACAATAATATAATAATAATAATAATAATAATAATAACTTTAATAATAATAATATATAATAACAATAATAATAATAATAATAATAATAATAACAACATAATAATAATATAATAATATAATATTAAATTTAAAAATCAGAAGAATATTCTTTCTCTTTTAATTTAAATAAATAAGTAATATAATATAATAATTAAAAATTTTAGAATATTCATTTCATTAAAAATTTAATTTTACTAATTAAATGAATAAATCAATAATTAAATAATAAATAATATAATATTTTAAAATATAAAATCAAGCCTTAAAATATTTTTCTATAAACACTATTATTTATATTTGCGACTTTAAATATATTTTTTATTAGAATAAATATTTTATTAAATAAACACAATAAATTTTTTGAACTTTAATTTAAAATAATATGATCATAAAATATTTTTATATTAATCACTTTAATTAAATTTTTTTAAAATAATTATAAATTTTCAATAAAATATGATTTAAAAATAATTAAAAATTCAGGGTTACACTTTTCCTTCCTTTAAAAAATTTGTCCTTAAATTTTTCAAACTAACTCAGCGTTTCGCTTACCCTAATCACATGCATCGCGCTTTTGTTGTACACTCTGTGGCACAACCTCAAGAACCACAAAGATAGATTCCACAAATTATCTCTAAATAATTCCTCAAATTTCTTATTTTGAAATACTAGATAATTCATTTAAATTTCAAAACTCATTATTAGTTCCTCATGGTCACTTATAATTTCATATCACCTAATTATTTCGATATCCTAAAGAATATTGTGCAACATGCATTATTGTCTCTATACTTGTAGAATCTACATGCTTTAAAGAACTTCGATTATATTAATAAACAATTCTTCACTTTCATTATTTCTTTAAAAGTCTCCTCACATATCTTACCTAAAATATGCTCAAATGAAATCACATTGTTCAATTCATTATTATTCTTTATTTTCCCTTCTTTACAAGTCCTTTACATTATCTCTATGAATTTGAAATAATTCTTTAAATCATCTTTTATCTGATAAGAAAAAAAATCTAATAATGTCCCCATTACATTAATAAATCAATCTATATTTATATCCTTTTTATCACCAAACATATGATTGATAAATTCACCAAGCTCGTTTTATCTGAAAAATCATATCGCACCCTCATCGATACAATGACAATCATCCACATCAAAATTTACTGATAATACATAATTTTGAAGCAAGAGACATTTAAAAATATGAGAAGGAATCCTATGCTCCGCATATTATAAGAAAACATATCACATATCGCAAGTCTTTTACTTTGATAGCACTATTGTTACATCTCGAATCTGAAGGCACGAGACCAACATTAGAAAATAGGAAAACATAAAATTTTCAGAATTCGTAATAAGTTTGACACATCGCTAAACCATAAAAATTAAATTATGACAGCTATAATTATCACAAAACTAAAGCTACGACCTGTATATTAAGTAGAATCTGACAAACACAATATTAAAAAAATGTCACTCAAAGCTATCAATTCAATTATATCACAATTTATGTTTAATAGACCAACAACCAAACGAGGAAACTTAGCTATCCTCTAACTCAAACAACTCAAAATTTCAATGAATAAAGATAACAAAGCCAACAAAGAAAACAATAATGCAGAACTCTAAACTAAATTACAAAACAAATATAAAAATGATTACATTAATCAAAGAAAAAAATTTCTCTGTTGGATAAAAGTGCAGGAGTGACTCGACAATAGATAAACTTTTTATGCTCACCCGCATACTGGAAAAAATAGGTGAACATGGATGATCGTTCAACTCAGCGAACTATATAAAATAATATAATTTGCTACTCATATACATTTTAAGTATGTAAATACAATATGCTATATTATCACACCATTATCGCATTTTCGCGTAATCAATCATTTCATCTTTTAATTACACTATTCATCAAATAAAAAAATTACACAAATCATCTAATCATCTAATGATTGGAATTAGTCCACAAAAATCACCATAAACCTCAATATGGAGAGTCAATTCTCATACCTGACTCTCATATTCCAAGTACTATATCTTATATTCAAACATAGGATTCCTTCAATACGATCTAAATCAAGCAGCTTCAACTTGATAGGTTAGCAACGTCGAGCGATGAGTAAACTCCACCATCACTTCAGTCATAACTCATTATAACATACTCATCATATTATACTCATAATCTAAGTGGTTTTATGTCATCTTAATTCTAATCTCATTTAACAACCACAAACAATACATGACATTCAAAACCATAATAATCATCACAATAACCATTACACAATATTCATCATGTTTATGATCTTGTGCTGATAATGGTAATTAAATGAAATGTATTAATGATCGATGCATATATGCAATGTAACATTAATTAAATGAGGGGAATGAGTTGTTATATTAAACTATGCAACTTACTAATTTGACAACTAAATTGACTAGCTCTTCTTTTAATGTCTACTGCTCAACAATTAGGAATGCACCTGGAACACTTAAATTGAATATGAAAAATATTAAAATAAGACAATCCTAGCACTAACTTTAAAATTACATAAAAACAACATTAAAGAAATTATCAAGATTTCGATAATTTTTTTTTCTAAAACTAGGATATTGCTCATCTGAAATAAAAGAAATAACACTTATACTAAATAGCTGGTAGGCTCTTAACAATCATCATCAATTTAACTAATACCTACTGAGTCTCCAAATTCAATCACTAACATTTTTCATCAAGAAATTTTCATGTCTCAATTATTTAATCCAATTCAATAATTATATATGTTTAATAAAATTTTTAGAACCCATTTATCTCCCATCAATTTAATAATTCTTTTACTTAATCCTTAGTTCAATACCTTCATATCCATTATATTAATTAAGAATAATATCTGTAACTCCAATAATTATTTCAAACTAATTTCAATAATTATTTTACAATTTAATTTCAATATTGATCTCAAATTAATTCAATGAAATAATTATTCTCTTAATTTTCAATAATTAATCACCTTAAAAATATTTTACATTAACACCTCAATCATAATATTATCTAAAAAAATTATCCATCATATTTTAATAATTTATCTCCATTTAAATTAATTTATTTACTTAATATAACGATCGTCTAGTTTAATTTACTCCATAATTATTCAACTTTCGGTACCTAAATTTTATAAATATTATTCAAATAAATTTCATAATTACTTCAAATTAATTATATCAATTTACTTAATCTATTTATGTAATTTATTCATAGTCCCAAACTATTCACTATATAAATATTTTAATTTCAGTTTCTAAATTCAATATTTCTCATAACATTTACTTCAAAAGTATTTCAAATAATTTAAAATAAATTATAGAGTAGTTAAAAACCTATTCACTTTCAGTTGCCAAAAAAAACCATAATTTCCTTTTTCTGTCCGAGTTTCGATCATTGATGGAGTCAAACTGTGTGCCATTGAAAAGCTGAAATTGAAGGGAGTCCAACGGAATAAATATCATTGAAATCCGCTGTCAAAATCGGCTGAAATCGGCCAAAGAAGTTTGGTGGCCGACCGCCATTCTGGATTGTGCGTGAACTGCCATCTAAGGGCCATTAGCGGCGCGTCTTCGCCTGCAGGGTTGTCGACACGTCTCCTTTCTCGATGGTCGGACGGTCCCCATTTCAACAGAGTCTCTCTTTCTCTCTCTCTGATTCATATATATATGAATTTGAAGAATATTGTTGACAATATTCCTTTTTTAATTAAATAATAAATAATTAAAAATCTAAGGAAATATTTCTCAAAATATTCCTTTCATTAAAAATTTAATTTAATTAATTAAAAAATAAATTAATAATTAAATAATAAAAAATACAATAATTTATAAACTTTTAAAATTTAAAACCAAACCTTAAAATATTTTTCTACCAACACTATTATTTATCATTTTAAATATATTTTTATCAAAATAAATATTTTATAAAATAAACACAATTTTTTTTAAATTTTAATTAAAAATAATATAACCCATAAAATATATTCATCACTTGAATTAAGTATTTTAAAATTAATTATAAATTTTCATTAAGATATGATTTTGAAAATAATTAAAAATTTAAGGTATTACAACCACTCTACATGTTAAAATTTGTAAATTAAAGAATGATTCGAAAAATAATGAACCTGAGAATCAACAATGATCGCTTCTTTCTACCTCTAAAAACTTCATTTTCATTCTAAATCTTCAAAATTTCAGTTATTTTCATTTTAAATTTTCACAAATTCTTCCTTTTTATCCTTTCCAAAACTTTAAATTTCCATGGATTCTTGAGGTATTCACATGAACCATGAATGAATTGAGATATAAATGATATTCACATCTAATTTTGTGATTTGCTAATTTGGAATTTGAATAATTACATAATTTGAATTAGGGCATGTTGAGAGAAAGAAGGAGATTAGAATGAGAGAGAGAAAGAGGAGAAAGAGAAAAAGAGAGAACATATGAGAGAAAAAGAGAGCGCGTTGAGAAAGAATAAAAATTTAGTAGATTTAGCTATCGTGATATTAATTTAAATTTTAAATATGTGATACAGAGTTTCTGTGTATTTTTCGTTAAGAGACAGATGAAAAATAAATTGAAAATTTTTAATATAATAAGTTATATAACATTAAAGATATTATTATTATAAAATTTAATTGAGAGAAGATTATATAAATTAGTCAATAATTAAGGAAAATATATATACAATTTACCTCAAATTTTGGGTCGGCAAAGTGGATTTCGGGTTGTGGGGGCTGTAGTATATTTTTACACAGCAATTTCTCATGTGTCTCATTTTATCTATTTAAAAAATTTATAAAATTTTTTAAAAATTATATTTTGATAATTTTTTATTTAATGAATGATATATTTTTTTTTTATGTTAAACAAAAATTATTTGAATAAAAAAAAATATATTAAAAATTTTATGTATTATATTTAACGGTCTAAATTTAACTCATTTCTAATATAATTTTTTCTATCCAAATAATTTTTGTTTAGTATAAAAAATATATTAATAGATATATTAAATAAAAAATTATCAAAATATAATTTTTAAAAATTTTATAAATTTTTATGAATAGATAAAATGAGAAATATAAAAGTACACAGCAGCAATCCGTGGATTCCTGACATTTCTCTTCGCAATAAGAAAAAAAAAATTAATCCAAAGCCCACTGACATTTCCAGCCGCCATTTGATAAACAATTTCTTTCTCCTATTTTAGGTCCCATCACTTTACACTTTCGTCCTCCAACTAAAATGTGCCACGTAACAAGTTAGAACCAATATATTCCTCAAAATTACGAAAATACCACTAATTTATGAAGGGGCTGTTATTCCGGATAACCTTTACTTTTGCCAATTAACTACACTACGCGCTCACTCGCCTCTTTATTTATTCGTCTCTTCTACCTAAGAGTCTTCTCTAAGTCTTCTCTGAATCTGATTTCATCAATGATTATGCAAAGATAGGGAAAAAAAAAAAAAAAAATTGATGGGGATTTGTTGGAGTGGCAACGCTGCTAAGACTAACTCAGCCCCAGCGTCAGATCCCCTCACTCCACTCCCACCTGCAGATCCAACCCCAAAAAGAGACCCAACACTCTCTAGTAGCGTTGCCCATTTGATTGATGGTAAGTTCACTAAATTACAAATGGGTGTCGTCTATTTTTGCACTTACACTCCTATAATTTATCTTTTATCTTGGTTCTTTCGACAAAAGCTTGTTGGTACCATAATGCTCTGTTTGTTCACTTTTGAATTGCATCCTATCATCAGGGGATACTTCTTTTCTGGGTAGCAATATCTCCCGTATCGGTTGGATCTCTATGGCAACTACCAACGTTACAACACTGCTATCTCAGGTAACTGGCGTAATTTCAGCAATTTGGGTCAACAATGATAATGAAGACAATGAAGGAGAGAATATCCCAGATGGTGGAACTGCATCAGACTCAAAGTTGAGAGCTTTTACCTTTGCTGACATGAAGGCTGCAACCTTTAATTTTAGGAGTGATATGGTGTTGGGAAAGGGAGGTTTTGGCAGTGTTTATAAGGGCTGGATCAAGGAGAATTTGCCGTCTCAAAGTACCAGGAAACGAGCTCTTGCTGTTAAGAAATTGGATGTGAACAGCAAGCAAGGATATCGACAATGGAGAGTAAGTTCTTGTTATTGTGATATAGTTAATTGTCTGGATTAATTATATCACGGTGTCTGAACTTTTGTTAGAAGCACTATGACAGAGTTTTATTTGTTGGTGCAGACAGAGGTTGGTTTCCTAGGAAAGCTTTCTCATCCTAACATTGTAAAGCTGTTGGGATATTGCAAGGAAAATGAAAATTTCCTCGTTGTCTATGAATTCATGCAAAAGGGCAGTTTGAATTATCATTTGTTTGGAAGTAAGAACTAAAGAATATCATCAAATTCAACAGACACTAATATACCAACATTTGGCTACAATTTTTTTTTTTTGGCTATTTTTGCTGATAAATAACCTCAATTTGTTTTGTCTGCACTGCATGTTTTGACTTATACAGAGAGCCTAAAGCGGGTGCTTCCGTGGGAAATAAGGGTTAAGATTATGATAGGAATGGCTCATGGTCTGTGTTACTTGCATATGATGGAGAGGCCAATAATTTTCAGAGATTTCAAGTCCTCAAATATACTCCTTGATCAGGTAAATTCTCTATGGTTTCTAGAGACCATGCAGAAATATATATATATATATATATATATATATATATATATATATATATATATATATATATATATATATATATATAGTAGTCAGGAGCTGAC
>CANXYC011607667.1:0-12488 GCA_948193065.1 Aleurites moluccanus
GAATATTCAAAATTGTGGAGGAAATGGGGTTAATAGCTATATGAAATAAGCATTAACCTACATCTGTGTTATTTTGAATTTTCGAATCTCCCTTTGGTGATTAAGATAAGCACTTGATAATGTTTTGATACTTACAGTTGTCAATATATCATTCCACATTTGATGATATATCCTTTTAGGGCGAATTGTCTCATTCCACATTTGATGAGATAATTTATTTCCATTTGGATATTCTATCCTGAGCGATTGTTTCATTCCATACTTGTTGATACAGCTTAACTATATTTGAACTTGGCAGCTGTAACATTCCACATAAAAACATGAAATGGTTCTTTTGGAAAAGAAACTATTTAGGTCTTGTTCTTATAAAGAAATTTGACATTGATGCTTATTGGTTTTGACATTGATGTATACTATTATTGACATTAATGTATTATTGGTATTGATGCTTAATTGACATTAATATATTATTATTTTCAGTCATTGTGGTATTGTACTAAGTTCTTTTGGATGAACTAGACACTTTAAAGAGTTATACAAATGATTGAATTCATATGAAATTCATATTTGGTAACTTATAGGAAATGACGAAAATAAAGAAGCAGAGTTGAACTAGACTTCTGATGAGGATGATCTACTTGATGAATAATTCATCTATAGCTCTGGACTGTGGGGGATTATTATATTTCTTTCAGTTGAATAAATAGTTCACTTACAAGTGAAAATGCCCATTTTGACTGGACTGTGGGAGACTATTATATTTTCTTTCAGTTGAATAAATAGGTCACTTGCAAGTGAGAATACCCATGTTGATTGAGTTTAGTTAAATTCTAAAACTCTATATTGGTATACTTATTATTCAAATATATTTAATTTATTTGCATCAATTTAGTTTGTTTCTAAAATTGATAGTGTGCTTAAAGAATTCATTTTTTGAGTAATGAATCTTTTTGTGATATAATGATTCAATATTTTGTTTTGAACATTATATTATTTATCTATTGAAAAGTGCTATAAGTAGAACATAAGAGGAGATTGATGGGTATATTAAATAACCCTAATATATGTTCTAATATAAGCCCTAATAGATAATGGACATTTGTAGTGGGCCTAATGGGTAAGAGCTCATTAACTGGTTTAACCCTTATATATATGCTAGCTGGGGGTAGCATGCTAGGTATTCCAAACTAGATACTTAGAGTGTAATGCTTCAAGCAATCGCATATTGCTTGACCTAAAATCCTAACATTTTGCATATTTAAAATTCATAAATTTAAATATAATTAAATTAATAAATTAATTATTAATTTATAAAATTAAAAAAATATTTACAAAATAAATAATAATATGAACAACATGTATATATGCACATGTAGATAAATTTAACTAATACATATAGTGTCATCTACAACATCATCAGAGTCCTTAGTATCTAGCAAATAATCATCATCAGCAATCATCAACAACAACACCATCTCCACCAATTTCGAGATCAACTGGCTGACAAGTAGTTGAATCAAGAAGTTATTATGTAGAGGTTGAGATGCAATAGCAGTAGGTTGCGATGGTGCAATTGGAAAAGGTTTTCCAATGGATGTTGATACCATCTACATCCACTGCTCCATATGCTAATTAAGTTTTCTCTTATACTCAATAAAGCAGCTCTCCATCTTACGTGCTCGTTTATTCATTTCTTATTGAACAACCTCTACTGAAAGTATGGGGCAGCAAAAGAAGAGCGGGTATTGGGATGTTCATAAAATTGAAAGGTCTAAGAATCGATATCGTATACCTTACTCTTTGTGTGTCCCCTAACAACACAAAGATATAAATCTCGATCATCCATTTGAGAAAGCTGAGTGAATCCTGGAGTTGGTTGTGATAACTACTCATAGAGGTTATTGATATTTACCGTGGTTAAAAAATTGAGTTGTGAAAAAGCATTTAACATTTAAAAGTGATAACTATAAGCACCTAATAATACATTTATTTAATATTACTACTTACATTAACCATCCGAGATCTTATGTCCATAAATATTTGCCCTTGTGTGTGGATGAAAAGCTCAACGGGTAGGAGAGGCATATCAATCTCTCATACTATTAATAAAAATCTATCCATTAGGATTTTATTTAATAGACATTAAAATAAAATGTATAAAGAATAAATTATTACTAATTGCGCATGAGATATCGATCCTCCTGTGTGTCTGGATGGACTGGATCTTAGACTATAGGTCTCAGTCATTCTATTCAGGTTGTACTGCTATGAAAGCTTCTTGAATTTAGGATAAGCCCAATATCGATGTCATCTATCTCATGCATCATTTGGTATTCATTAGGGTTTCTCCTTATTCTTCACGTTTTTCAATATATCTTTATAGAGCAATGCAACCTTCCTATAGAAGGTAGCCCGAACCAAGGAGTTAATAGTCTTATTCCACCGGTATTGTTTCTTTAAAATTTCAAAAAGCATAAAATTATTTTAATTTTAGTACAGGGAAAATTGATTAAACATAAGTCAAATGATTAATAAATGATAATTAACAATATATTATAAAAAATTTGTGACTTAACATAAACAAATATTAAAATTATATCATAATTTTGACAGAATTTTTTCTATAATATGAATATTTACCTGCTAAAAATAACAATGATCACAACAACCAATTTCAAACTCAAAAGCTCAAATTTGAAGGTACATTTAGCCTATAATTAATGTACCACACAAAAATATGTTAATGTTACATATTTAAAACTATAAATTTGATTTTTATATAAAATAACTACTTTCATTGACTAAATCAATTTATAAAATATAGCTTTATTACTTATCATATAATAGTTAACCAATTTTTAATAGTACTAAAATTCTATCGAAATTTCGATATAATCTCCCTCATAATTTAAGTATTTACCTCCTGCAAATAACAATATAAAATGCTTTTAGTTTACTAGCAATTTTCACATCAAACAACTACACATACAAAGCTCAATTTTGCCCCATATAGGCCTCCAATACATTCCATCCCCCTTATAAAAAAAATAAAAAAAAATAAATAATCAATTATTTTATTCATATCAACAATATTATAATTCACAATTTAACTTCCATGTATATACTTTTATTATGATACTTGGAACTCCATCCAATATAAGTTCTTGGTGTGAGTGGTTATTTTTTTTCCATATGTAACCCTCTATGTCAATCTTATCTTGGAAAATTTTTTATATAATACGTGAGCATCTATCAGATAGATCCAAACTGCAAACAATGTTATGATTTTACAACCAATTATGATAAAATATTAGTATTTTTTTTTTAGAATTTTAAATGTGAAAATATCAGTAATATGATATATGAACATATCTCCTACCAATGACACTGATACTCAGTCGCTCATTAGGTCATGGAACTCTATATATATATCATTATCATCAGTAGGAGATGGAGTCGGAGGTGTATCAGCTTTGGTTGATGAAGGTAGTGCAGAAAGAATCGGTGGTGTGGAAAGAATCAATGGCATAAAGTTCATAGATGATGTTGAGGTCGTTGATAGAAGAGAAAGAGATGAAGTAGATGTAGAGGCACAATAAGAACCAAATGGTAATAGAGGCAGTGCAAGCAATGGAGTTTGATGGGATGAAGGTGTACCCAATATCTAGACAAGTATATATTATAGTCCATGTAACTAAGACATATGCAGAAGGAGCCCATTGACGGCGGGAACCAGAAGCAGTGGTACCTCGACCGTGACCTGTCTCATAAGGAGTCTTATTTCTAGTAACACGTTTAGCCATCTGTATAATATGTAAGTTCTATTAGTTATGCTTATAATTTAAAAAAGAATATACTAATATAAGATACAAATCATATATGCATTTCAAAAGTCATAAAAATAATGTCACATTAAGATATAAAATACAAATTACCATTAAATGAAAATATACTATTCACTATCAATATCTTCTATCTCATCTTCTTCCATGACTTTCACAGATGATTTTGTATCTAATTGAAACTCAGTTTCATCTTCTAATTTATAATTATCCTCCTATATATCAATGAATGAACCACTTAATCATTTAGGGATCCACATGGCTTGTCATCTATAATTTCAATTGGAGGCACATCTATTTCATCTTCTTGGAATGGTGATTGAAATGATGTCTGACTTACAATTTTGTCTTTCATTTCCACAACTGATCTAGCTTTAATTTTATATACTGTCCACCAATCTGATTTATCTCATCTCATACCAGGATAAGATACATAATATACTTAACAAGCTCACATTGCCAAAATAAATAGTTCATATCTATTAAATTTCCTTTTATGATTAGTAGAAGCAAGATTATATTTGTTGTGAACTTTCACACTCACATTTGGCTTCGGATCAAATCAATCACACTTAAATAATACAGTTTTCTTAATTAGAAGTGCATGGTATTCTAATTCAAAAATCCCCATCAATTTATAATAATCATAACCATTTTCACTGTAGTTAAAGCCCTTTATATAAACTCTGCTTTTCATTATTGACATATGAGAACTATGTATTTCATAATGAAATTTGTATCCATTCACAAAGTATATATGACATATTATAACAGTTTGTAACAGATTTTTAGTCAGGTCTACAATAAATTGAATTGTGATATTGTTTGTAGGGTCACTAGGCTATAATACAAGAAACAAACAAGATAATTCCATTTATGTAATAAGTAAAAAAACAAAAGTAATCAGATACAAGATAATACTCAAAAATGACTCAAACCATTTTAAAAAATAAAACTCCAATTTAGTATCAACACCTTTTTTTTTTTTGGATATGTTTGGATTATATTACTTTAGCATGTAAATATATAAAGTAATTGTCAAAAAAAATTAAATTAGTATTTTTTTTAATATGATCACTAAATAAATTTTTCGTAGATGAGCTACTGAAGTTATAAAATTTTTTCAAATGGAAGTTACCTAAAATAAAGGCTGAAAAATAAACGTGGCATGCTATATCAATATTGAGTGATGACTATGCATGCCAAATGTTGGACACATCAGATATTAAGACTACATTAGTGTGCCACATCTTTTAAGCAATCTTACTTAGATGTGGGACCATTAGCTTACATTAGAAGCAGATATTTTAGTCTCTTTAATGCGTGTGACGTGTTAGGAGAGAGAGGAAGAAATTACAAGACCATAAACTAGTGGCTTTCAATTGATTTAGCAATTTACTTATTTCTTGTTAATATTGTATTATTAGTGTCATTGAATATACATATCTTGTGGTCATTTGATTGATTGAATTAAAATTTGCAAGAATTTAATTGAAATAAAGTTTATTTTTCAATATAATAAAAAAATTCTAAAAATGTATATACATATAATCATTTCAAAAGAAACAAAATCATTTTAAAATATTTTTTTTTTAAAATTCATTTTACTTAATAAAATTCACTATTAAATATCTAAAATATTTTTATTTAAATTGAAATTTTTATACAAAAATAGAATAAAAAATCAATTACATATATATTTTACTTTCATATTATTCCAAACAGCCATTATAAAATCTATTATAAATATAAAAATTTTATCATAAATTAAATTGATTTTTTGAGTTATTTCAAATCAAAACAAGAATCAAAATCTCACATTACAAATTTTCATTTACAAGAAAAGGAAATAGCAGCTACCACAAATCTATGATGGCCTCTGCAATTTCTTGGGTTTTCTAATACTTCACCTTTTTCAACAACATATCCCCATATATGGGAACTGCTGACCATATATGTAGACCTTGTTTAACACAATAAACGGTGTAACAAATTGCAAATCCCTTGCCAAGTGCAAGAACCACATCAGGGCATCAGCCATTCGTTAATCTACACAATTCAAGTAACACATTGGAATTGAAGGGTATAAATCAAGCTCATACATATATTCATTAATCTAATTGACTAAATATAATGAATTGAGAATCTTGCATATAAAATATGGGATATGGTCTCTATAATCTCAATCAATGCATATACATTAAGATGACTACTGAACAAATCTCCATATAACTCAGATGAATTTAGAACAAATATAAACTTCAGTTCTCCAGAAGCAGGTTATTGTCCATAAAAGAAAAAAAAAATGATTACCATATACAAGTGTAATCAAAGTCCATGTGATGGATTTAAAAATCTATGCCATTAGGCCCAAGCTAGAAACTCAAACATCCATCAAAGAATAAAATATCCCAAACCTATAACCAATCAACCCCATTAAATGTTTATGTTTTTTCCCCAATTTCACCCAAAAGGGATAAAAATTTTCTAGATCAGAAAAAAAAAATTAAAATTAAAGCCAAAATTATTAGATCTCAGAACGCTATTTTTAAGTCAGATAGCACAGGTATGCATAAACTTGGCTCCTTTAGATGCTACCAGAATATCACAAACGAGCTTGATTTCAAACCCAGTTGTCACCGCATATCTGTTGATCGTGCCGATGATGGGTTTTTTACAAGCTCCAAGAAGGATGAGGCAAGGTGATTGAAGAAAAAGCTTGTGAAACTTTACCAACAAGTGTTGCTTATGATGACGTAGAATGTCATGTGAGCGCTGTAAGCAAAAAATTGAAAGTTGAAGTCTCAAACAAATCTGGTTTACTTGAATCCACTTAATCAGTTGCTATTACAAATGTGGAAGTTAAACTACATGTTGAAATGAACAAAAGAATTATTCAGGTGGAGAAGGTGAGAATGAGAACGAAGGATCAGTTATAGATGGTGAGGCTAAGAGAGAATTGTTTGAACGCGGTAAAGGAGAGAGTTAATTTTTTTCCCCTCTTCTCCAAACATGTGTCTAACATATATTGATCTTATGAATATGGATAGCATAATACATAATAATAATAAAAAAAAAAAATGCTAACAAGGCATTTTTAGTGGTGAGAGAATCTGACGTGTCAGACACGTTGCACATATAGTCATCAGCAATTATATATATGATTTTAAGCTTAAATTCCAGCACATGATTTCCATTTGAAAAACTTTTATAATTTCAGTGACTGATCTGCAAAAAAAAATTCTTTAATGATCAAATTAAAATAAAAAATTACTAAAATTTAATATTTTTTTTTTAATTATCCAATATATACGAGTCAAATTCAAAATTAGGAATATGATGATTTTAAGATGTGAAAACAGTCTATATTACTAACACTCGTATGACCTTACTATCATATTTTATTCAATTCAATTATTATCATATTTAGAAAATTTCACTACATCACCATTAACTAATAATAATATAATACATCATATTTATCATATATTCAAACAGTTAAGATATTTTACATCACCACTATATTAGTTATACATCAAAATATACAACTAAACTATTAATACAATAGATATTTGTACAAAACAAAAACATATGACATATGTCTACTTTACATTATGATACAGGTTTCTCGTAGAACCTTTGGAACTGCTTCTATTTTACTTTGAACTTAAAAAATGTTAAACCATTAAAAGAGTGAGTAATAATACTCAGTGTTTGAACTTAAAAAATGTTAAATCACTAAAAGAGTGAGTAATAATACTCAGTGAGTTATAAATAAGTTGTTATACTCATATAGACTAGGTAATAATAGTTTAGCCCACCAAATAATCAAAGGTCATAATCAATGAAATATAATAAATATAATGAATCATTGAAGAGGTATGGAATAAGAGATATCAATTACAGTAAATACAATCACAATGTACCATATAAGGAAAGGCTCGTTATCATAAAGCATGATAGAATTAAGGGCCTGTAAACATAACAGTGATAAGCTATATTCTGGTAGCATAAATAGTAATAATAACATAAGGTTGATCAGACCTTATAACTAGGATATTAACCCATTCCTAGCAAGGAAATGCTGATGGTACTCACATATTACCACATCAATAGGTAGTTCTGTCATGTTAGCATATATTAGGTACATTAGGGTTCAATAACACTAATAGGATCAAGTATGATATCAATATTATAAAATAGACATTAAGTGTCAATTAATAATCTAATAAACACATTGGTAATATATGAACATAATGACAATAATGTAGCAATAAACAAAGAACAAAAACTATAGGAAAGTAAGCATAGGTCATTGGGCCATGGATTGGGTTGGTGCCAAGTAGTTTCGTTAGGACAAGTTCTTTTAGGTATTTCATCGAATACTTAGTGGGCATAAAATTTAGGTCTATTTGGTGGGCATGATATTTAGGTCATTGGGGCATTTTATCGAATACTTGGTGTACAATATTCAAACAACAAAATGGTGGAATTTTTGGGTAGTAACAATTCAACTAACCACACAAATAACAAGGTGTAACACAAAAGATTTCGATTTGCATGGTTGCATGAGGTTATCGATGGTCCCATGGTTATAGATTGTATTGATTATGGTTATAAATTGTATTGATCGATTGTTATAGAATTATTTCTTTGTTATAAATATTGTTTAAAGTGTGTTAATTGATCTTAGAGTTGTTTTGATTAGTGTTAGAATGGTTTTGAGAAGTGATTGCCTTGATGAAATTGAATCTATTATTTTCACGGGCATGAACTCTTTCCACGGCCGTGAACCTTTATCACAACCGTTACTTTGCTCTCTGTTTAAATATGATAAATTGACATTTTATTGTTCATGGGCGTGAATATATCTTTTACGGGCGTGAATATATCTTTCACGAGCTTGAATTCATTCTTCACGGGCGTGAGACTTCAGGCATTATAAATAGAAGCCATTTTTCAGATTTTAAACCGGAAACCAAATTTCATTTTCTTCTTCTTCTCATTTCTTTTCTTTGCTCAACTAGTCATCTTGTTCTTTGATCATCCAAATAGCCATTTTCTTCAAGGATTCTTTATGGGAAACACACTCTAAGGCATCAAATCACTTTCAAAGGCATTATTTCTCAATAAATTTCTTTCTAAAGTTTTGAAGGTAAATCCTAATTTTTGCTTTTATAGTTGTTTATGGGTTATGGTATTGTTAGATTAGTAGTTTATGGATTGTAGGTAGTCTTTTATGAGCATTTATTGCCATTAATTATAGTTGTTATGGTAGTTATGAGATTTAATGGTTTTATGTGAATAGTATGCTAAATAGTAATTCTTCATTTAATGGTTTAATTGGTATTAGAAATCAATTTATTGAGTACTAAGGGATATAAAATCCTAGAATTCTTTGTGTTATGATTTTGGGGAAGGAAACCCTAATTGACCCATTTTTTGGAATTTGTTGTTTTAGACTTGGTGAACCTAAGGACTTAAGGATTGTGGTGATAGTTGAGCTATTTGCTTTGGATTAAGGTAAGTTATGGAATAGATTGTTCTTTGTTATGAAATCCACATTTGTTAATATTGTTCTTGAATGAAATTTATTTATTATTCTTGGACTAAATTTTATATTAAATGTTATTATTTTTGATATTGTAATATCATTGGGCCTTAGGCCATCATTGAAATGTATTTCCTTTGAAAGACTATCTATATGTAAATATTGAAAACCTATTGAATATTGTTAATAATATTGATAAGGTGAGGTCTCTAGACCCATCGATTATATGACTATTAACAATTTAGAACGCATTTCCAATGAAAGAGAAATCATTGGACTGTGTGCACCAGTGACCTAGCTGATAAGGTCAAATTGTATCAGTGGCTTTACTTAGGGGATGCCTATCAGCCTTGGATCAAGCATTTGTATTGTTTGAGATTGTAGTATCTCGATGGATGGATGGTATGGATTGATGGTTATTCTATCGTCACATTGATGGGTGCCATTTCTTTTTAGGCACATATACATATATATGCCATTAAATGTATTCTTATTGTTTATAAACCATTATTACCATTGTTATATATATATATTGAATTCAATCTATTCTTAATCAATCAACGTGAAACCCTAAGTATTATTGCATTTCTATAACTTATTGAGTTTTTTACTCATACTTTTCTTCTATTGTGGATTTCAGGTGCTAGAGAATTTGTTGACAGGATAGACAGAGCTTCTTGATTATTTTCTCTCTAAGAAGCTAATGTATTGATTCGACAATTAATTGATGTTTTGTATTATTTTGGAATAGTAATCATAGTGGCTTCATAGATTGAATTATATTCGATTGAGATTTGATTGATCCTATTGGTAATCCTTATTCCATATTGATGATGGTGTTTTGTCTTTTGATCGATAAGAAACAAGTGATACTACATTGATGGATTATCTATATATTGAAGTATATTGTATGGTTATAGAATTTTATTGATGATTGTTGATCCAGGTTTGGATTCTATGGGTTTATGGTAGCCTTAAGCCTACCCTTGCCCTAAGACTGTCACACTTTTGGTTTTAGGGTGTGACATAAGGACACATTTCAAACAAGGTCATTGGTATGTAATTTCAATCAAATTCAAAGGAATTAGGCTTCTTTATGGCACAACCAAGCAAGAAAATAAAAGGGACAAAGGGACAACGACATTCTACCAAAATAAGGGGGAAGAGGAGTGGAAATTTTCATAATTCAAAAAGTAGCTATTTTTATGCATAATAACTTATTTAGAACTCACCTTAGTTGTTTGTTTAGTAAAAAATACAATCTATGCTTCAATTCTCAAAGTAGGCAAATATGGTCTCCATCTCCATTTCCATCACTTTCCTTTGGTGCTACATATAAAAATTAACATGGTTTAGACTCTATTTGACATGAAAATTCTTATATTAAACTCAAATATAATTAAACTCATCTAATTTAAATGTTAGGGTTTTACATAATCTAAACCCTAGGTGAATTCATCTTATATACATGTTTATATTTCATTTATAATAAATATTTAACAAATTTCAACATTCAATTCATAAGAAAACAAAAAGAATCAAGTTAAATAAATTTTATCTTAAATTTGATGGAAACCCTTATTTGAAATAACTTGTGAATTTTTTAAGTTTTCCTTGAACTTTAGAACTTGTTTAAGGTCAAACAAACTTCACTAATATGAAAAATACTATCAATTTCATAAACTTAAGGGGAATGGGGAAGGGAGGTTCGGCCAAAGCTAGAAGGAAATGGATAATTTTTTTAAGAAATTTGCTACTTATAAAAATCTAAAAGTTTTGAAATTTGTACATTGAAACTACTAATTTTAAGTATTTAGACATTGACCCCTCATATTTTCTTTATTTATACTTTTGCCCCACTTTAGTTTCCAATACTAATAGTTTATATATTTTCCATTTTACATTTAATTTTGGGTTTCAATGATATATATGTGTAATTCTATTTTTAACAAAGTATTAATGATCCTTAGCTAAATTTTATTGATTTAATTATATATATATAACTGTCACGACCCACTTTTGGGCCGCGACGATCCTAGGGTACGGGTAGACCTAAGGTCACCGGAAATCTGTATAACCCATGAACAATCCAATTATCAATCATTCAATCAATCTTAAATCGTTCATCAATGCTTAAATTCCATTTATTACTTATAAATTTTATAGAAATTTTGCCAGATACTCTTTGTAATTTTAATACTATTCCCGACCCAAAATCAGGTCTTTCAAAAAAATTACACAGCCTGCACAAGAATTATTTTTACACTCCCAATAATTTACCATCCTTATACCCTTAACTTCACAGTTTACACAGACATACATAACACTTCTAAATTTCTTTTAAAACATGTGAATTTCATTTTAGGTTTTTCCGTTTAACTGTCTTTATCACTTTACTATCATTATCATTAGGCATTATACATTATAGTCATTCATTACTAAGCTTTAATAGCAAATCACTTAATTGTTAATTACTTCACTATTCATACATTATTATAGAATTTAATCATCCAATTATACACAGTACCATAGAGCTCTAAGTGTTGACACTAATGACCTTTAAAGAATAAAATTCTATCTCGATATACTCGACGTCCCAAGTCGAAAAAGAGTTGACTTGGAATTAGCCTTCTCTATCTCATCCCTGTAAAAATTATAAACCACTATATGTGAACACTCATTTTTTACACCCCTCGGACTCGCATCGACCCGAACAACATTCCCCGAAACCTAACCCGCACCCAGACGGACCCAGAACAGCCCCGGAGCGCCGGCGGACCACTATTGCCGCCCTCAAGCCTTAGCATTGCCGCCAGTCCCTCTGGGCGACAGCCGCCAGCCGCCGACCCCAGTCAAGCCATGGGGCGGCGCCGCCCTATGCTGGTGGTGGTGCCGCCCCCTCTCTCCGGCGGCAGCAGCGAACTCCATCCGACTTTTGGCGATTCCCACATCGAAAGTGCACGGGAATTGACCCCTGGAGCTCCTGTTATAAATAGAGGACCTCCCCCCACCTTCCAAACAACAACAATGATGAAAAAGCAGCCCGAAACAAGCCAAAGGCAAGGAAAAAAGGCCAAGAAATCGTTTTCATCACT
>CANXYC011608595.1:0-12844 GCA_948193065.1 Aleurites moluccanus
AAATGATTTAGGAAGAAAATTTACCTTATTTCCTTCAAACTGAGTTTTCTGCAAAACTCTGCTCAAATTGATGATTCTGCCTTAATAATAGACTAATCTAGGAGTCTATTGCATAAATCTAAGCCTTAATGCCTTAGAACAAAATATGGAACAAATTGGGGAAAAGACTGAAATTTGCTAAAGAAAGAATGAAGAAAAATCGTGAAAATCGCTGGCTGGGTTATTGGGGTTAAATAGACCTCTGCCCAGAAACACGCTGCCCAACTCGCCAGACTGCCTCGGAAAAGCTCCCTCGCCTGACTGCTTCAGCAAAGCTCCCTAGCCTAGCCAGCTCGTCAACCACTTCGCATTCTCAGCTTGCACTTGCTAACTCGTCAATCTTGATCCGGCATCGCTGCCTCACACATTCCAGCTCGCATAAGCTAACTCATGCGTGCTGCCTCGCCAAACTCTCCTCGCGACTAATCCTCGCATAAGCCACCTCGGCAATGCTCCTTCGCCTCTTCGCGTCTTCGCGAACTGCCACCTCGCATATCTCTCTTCGCACAATGCTTCCTTGCACAATGCTTCCTCGCTAACTTCTCTTCGCCAAAAGCTTCTCGCCAAAGCTCTTCACCATAATGCCGCCTCGCATTGTCAGTCCGCGAACATGCCTTCCCGCATAATGTTGGCTCTCTATAACCAAATACTTCTAAGTTAAACTCTTGTCTGAACACCCCACATAAAGCCAGCTCGCAAATGAGCTACACTAATCCAAACTCATTAATTCTTCTTGCCACTTAAAAACAACAGATAGAAGCACAACATATCCAAATTTCATATCAACTAATCAACATACAGACAGTGGTGACTCTCCAAAAGTCACCCAGACTCCTGCATCAAAATCCAACCGAATAGCCCTGATACATAACACTCCCCACTGAGGTATACTTATCCAAAAATTCTAAAATTTTACAGACATCATCTCAACATACACAGAAATATTTTTCATGTTTACAACTTCAACAAATTCTGCCTCAGTTATTCTCAGAAATTCCAAACATACACTGCATCCCTGCAGAATTTCTCATCCTGACCAGCCTTGCTCAAATAGACACAACTCTTCACATACTCAGAATTTTTCCAAACCATTTTATAGAATTATAGCTAAGACATAAATTAACAACTTTCATATTTTACACCTTATCCAATTATGTCTTTAAGAGTAAGTAATGGTCAATACTGAATTCTGCTGCAATTCAAAACAAAAGTTTCTGAAATTTTCAAACTTCTCATTTAAATTTAAAATTCTCCAAACAAATAAAATCAACTAATGCACTTCAAAATAGCGGATATTACAGTTACATTCCATAAAAACACAGTTTTTTGATAATTTACTGTCTGAAAATTCTAAAATCAATGTCAAACTCAATATTTTTTTATAATTCTCATTCAAATAATTTTTATAATAATTCTAAATATTCTAAAATAATTTATCTTAATTTATTCATTCAAAATAAATACAGATATTAAATTTTAACTGTCTAAATTCTCCAATATCAATATAAATATTCAATCATTTTCACAAAATTACCTTCAAATATACTCCAGATAATTAATAAATAATTTTAGAATAATTTAAAATCTACTTACTCAAAATTTATTGAAAATCTATGCATATTTCATATTTTCTAGTCTCGGTTTTGGTCTCCGATCGGGACAAAAGAGTACTCATGGAAAGCCCGCAAAAAATGAAGTCTAAAGAAATAAGAATCGCTAAAAAAAAGAGCTGTAAAATGACTAAAATCTACTATTAAAGTTTTGGTTGTTGACAAATTAACCAACCAGTGTGTCGCCATGACTAACCCGAAATTTGTCGTCATTATTGTGTCCAAGGTCGTCGGCAACTGCTTTTTCTTCTTCTTCTTCTTCTCTCTCTCTCTCCCCAACAAAATCTCATTTCCCTCCTCTGGTTATTTTCATTTCTTTGATTATTTACATATATATTAAGAAAAAAAGGATTTTGGAATTGATTTCAGAACTTTTGTCCTTCTCTTTTATATATATATATAATAACAATATAATTTAATTTAATTTAATAATATTATAATTTAAAAATCTAAAGAATATTATGTAAATATTCTTTCAAGAAATAATTTAATATTTTATAAATAAATAATAAATTTTAACTAAATAAATATATATTCATAAATATAAATATAATAATTGTTAATAATAATAATAATATCTTAATTTAAATATTAAAGTAATTAGTTTAATAATTAATAAATAACTAATAATTTATAATAAATTATTTAATTCAACTAATTAAGAATTTTATAATTAAATAATTTACAATTCATAATATAATAAAATAATACCAAAATTCATAATTAAAAGTCAAATCTTAAAAATCTAATTTTTTCTTTACTTTATATGATAATAAAATATTATACAATTGAAAAAAAATATTTTTATATTCATTAATATTTTTAAAATACTATTACTCCTTAATAAAATAACATTTTAAAATTAATATAAAAATATGGGTGTTACAATTCTTCCCCCTAATAAAATTTGTTTTCGAATTTTCTCGATACTCTACTCCTACTAGACTTGTGCTCTCCACGCTTCCGCTGTGCTCTATGATTTATTTCCTAAATACTTTACTAATCCTTTCATCTTATCTCTAAAAATCCACACTAATATAATTATCTTTTATCAAATTCCATTAATGCCTTAATAATTCCATTTCTTACATCAATTTGCTTCATTTAAAGTTTAAATTTCAAATCTCCAATTAATATCACCCATGTATCATTGTCTTTACACCTTATCAATTTCATAACTACAATATTTTTTACATCATCTCGATTAATTATAATCCTAAATAACTCGTTAAAATTAAATATCAAAACTCCAAATAATATGATTATTTCTCCATCTAAAAATCTATATTTACCAAAGAACTCCTATTTCTTAATAAATAATTTCCTAGTATTACCTACCTACAGCTTGTCACATATTGAGCATATTCTATAAATTTCATTGTTACTTTTATACGATAATGCTTGCTTATAAAACTCTATAAATTAAGATCCTCCTTTAAACCATCTTTTCCTTGAATAGGGGAAAGTCCAATAATGCCTTTATTACATCACCATATTACTTTATCATTATATCATTTTATCATTAGACATACAACTGGATAATCTACTTAATCTATCATACTGAGAAATCACCTCACAATAACATCAATATCAAAAAAAGTCATTTCCCAGTCAACATATACGGATGACGCAAAATTTATAGGCAAAAGATACTTAATAAGATGATATGGAATTCTATGCTTTGCATGTTACAAAAATTCAGCCCACCTAAGAATTTGACAACTCTAAATATATCATAGGTCACAAGACCTTTATTCTAATATCACCTTTGTCACGATCCGACCCTATTGGACACGTGATCGACACTAGGGAATAGGAAAGCATAAGGCTTCCGAAACTCGTAGTAAGTCTGACTTACCACTAAATAATAAAACTGTAATATGACAGCTATAACTGTCACAAAGTAAGGGCTAAGGGCCCCCTTGCCATGCAGAACCTAAGCAAAAATATCAAATTTCCATCACTTAGAGCTATTGTCATCTATATAATATTATCAACATCAGATTTCTGCATAAGGGAGCAACAACAGAATTACAACCATAAATTTAATATTAAACATAATAATGCAGAGCTCTAAAGATTTTAATATAATGAATATGAATTAATTATATAATAAAATGAAATAATTCTACTGCCTGAGAAATAGAGGGTTGCGGTACTCAATTTAAAAACTTAATCTTTTTAAACTCGACCCGAAACTTGAAAAAATATTTGAACAGGGGTGAGCGTTCGACTCAATGAGTTGATATATATTAATTTAATATGCAGGTCATTTATTAATCTACATGAAGTGTCACATTACACAATCTCATCTATAAACATACATAACATCCATGATGAAAAATGTTCGTCGAATCCAACCCCATATATATTTTTGTTTATCATAAATGGGGAGTCGACCCTCTCCCTTAACTCTTTTAAAATCCAACTATGGGGTTACGGTGAGTCCAGCTCAAACTAGGCATCCCTATACTCTCTTATCCATGTCCAATGACCATGATGAGACCATTCTCTAACCAGACAATCCCTATAATAACATTATCATATCATGTTATATCGTTAATATTTTATGTATTAGTATAGCTGGATTTCACATCATCCTATTTTTAATCGCAACAACTTACATACATAACATCAACATCATATAATATAGCATAAACATATATCATGATTCTAAATCTAATGTAATAGTGATAGCTTATATACATATATATTCACATGCATTCAATAATATTAGTTTCAAGAATTTGCCGAAATTTTGGCAGATCCTCCCCTAAAACTAGACATAACCTCTGAAATAAAAATGATAATACTTCTAATAAATATTTCATAATTTGACATCCAACACTATCAATCAATTGACCCATTCTAGATCTCCAACTCAACAATAAATATTTATAATTAACTTTGCATGCCTTAATTATTTGATCCAAATAAATAATTAATTACTTATAATAATTAAATAAACATTCCAACACAATTTCAATATTTAATCCATTAATTTCGATGCACCAAAAATGACAATAATCGTGAATAACCCATTTATCAATACTTAATTTACTATATAGCTATCATTTTGCCAATAGCAATACTCGATTAATTCAATTATCTTAATTTTCAATAAATTATTCCACTAATTAAAATAATTATGCACTAAGCCCCAATAAATAACCATATTAAAATTAATATTTCATATCTAATTATCTTAAAATATTTTTAAGAATACCACCATCAAAATATTTTGTTTTAATAATCTATTTAATCAAATTTCAATAGTTTATCTTAATTTAATATCTTTTATAGACCTAATTTAACTAACTACTTTATTAAATTTATCCACAATAATTTAACTTTCCAAAACCTAAATTCCATAAATATCATCCACATAATTTTTATAATAATTTCAAATCAATATAATAAATTTATCTTAATTTTTAAATTTCATAAAAACACAATTTTTTGATAATTCACTGCCCAAAAATTCTAAAACCAATGTTAAACTCAATATTTTTCCATAATTCCCATCCAAATTATTTTTATAATAATTTTAAATATTCTAAAATAATTTATCTTAATTTATCAATTCAAAATAAATACAATTATTAAATTTTAACTGTCTAAATTCTCTAATAATAAATAAATATTCAATCATTTTCACAAAATTACCTCCAAATATACTCAAGATAATTAATAAATAATTTTAGAATAATTTAAAACTTATTTACTCTAAATTTATAAAAAATTTACGTGTGTTCCATATTTTTCAGTCCTGATTTCAGTCTCCAATCGAGACAAAAGTAGTACTCATGGAAATCTCACGAAAAATGGAGTCCAAAAAAATAAAAATCACTAAAAAAAGAGCTCTAAAATGGTTGAAATCTATTATTAAAATTTTTAAAACCTAATAAAATAACATTTTAAAATTAATATAAAAATTTGGATGTTATAATAAGCTTCTCTATAGCAACTATTAAGCCTTTTATATTTGTGGCAGCTTCATAGTGACATCAACAGCTAAGCTTATTTCTGTTACCAGTTGGAAGGATAAATGTTTGAATTGGAAGAAAGTTTGGTAGTGGGATGGGCCTCAACATGTGCAATCATTCCTCTTGCTTTGCTTACTTCAAAATTACTCACTAATACAGAGAGAATGAGGCAAAATCTATGTGCTTTTGATACTTCTCAAACATGTTTTCTTGGAGAAGATGTTAGAGATACTTTCTATATTGTAGAATAGGAATTCCACTTGTATTAAAGATTTTGTATACTTCCTATATTGTAGAATAGGAATTCCACTTATATTAAGAATTATGTATTAATTATGAATTTTTATTTGCTTTGTATTTATTTCTCTTTTAACTTTATTAGATGTATAGAAATAGGGTTGTACTCATGTGATTAATTTAAGAATAAAATACAAACTTCTCACAATAATTTTAACATGGTATCAGAGCTTATACTCCTACGAGATTTATAATTTTTTTTTTTTTCCTCTTTCTCTGTGCTTCCAATAACTATTGTTTATTTTGTCTTCCACAATCCTCCATAATTCTTTTCTAATAGCTTCTATTACTCCTTCATCATCTAACCTAATTTCTTCTATTCCCTCTACTCACACTCATCAAAATTTCTCCATAAAATTAACTAGTAAAAATTATCTAGTTTGGAAAACTTAATTTATTCCCCTTCTTAATTATAAAAAACTTACCTCTTTTATTGATGGAACTACTTCTTCTCCTCCTTTAATTATTCTGAGTTCTGGTGAAAATTCTCATGAAATTTCAAATCCTATCTATGAAATATTATTTTTATGTGACCAGATGCTTCATTCCTGGTTACTCTCATCTATTATTGAGAAAATTTTTCCATATGTGATTGGCCTTACTACATCTTTACAAGTATGGCAGGCTCATGTTTTGGGAGCCATTAATTAGAATCGTCAACTTCAGCTCAATATTGAGTTATAAGAACTTAAGAAAAATGATCTATTTATTAGCTCTTATCTCAACAAAGCCAAATCTATTGTGGATGAATTACAAGTTATGCAAAAGACAGTTTCCCCTGCTGAATTTAATGTTATTATTTATTGAAATATTGGGAGTGACTATCATATCATTATTACTGCTCTTAATCTTCGCCCAACTCCAGTCCCATTACATGAACTTCATGGGCAACTTGTAGCTCATGAAATTCTTCTAAATAGTATGAATACTCCTGTTGCTAATTACCTGAACAGGTTTGGCCCATCTACCTTCTCCACGTCACAATCATCATCCACTATGGGTGGGCTACTGCCAACCCTACAACAGCAACTATTGTCGATGTCACAACAACAGCCTCTTCAAGCATCACGCCAAGCTTCCTCATTCAATCCGAATTTCAGACGTGGTTTTCAGGGCCCTTGTCAGATTTATGGCTTGCGCAATCACACTGCTGATCGTTGTCGTCGTCGGTACTCTAATAAATCTCGTCGACAGTTTCAACCCCAAGCTAATTTTACCTTTTCAAGTGGCACTTCTCCCTCTCATTACAATAATCATGGTTGTGATCATCATCTTTGGTATCCTGATATGGGTGCGAATTCACATGTTACACTTGATATCTCCACATTGAACAATATTTCTGAATACAAAGGGGGTAATCAATTACATGTCAGGAATGGTCAAGGTTTATAAATTTCTCATCTTGGCAAAGTTTTTTTCCTTGTTCACATGGTTCCTTAAATATAAATAATGTGTTATATGTTCCTCATATAATTAAAAAATTACTTTCAGTTAATCAATTCGCTAAAGACAATAATGTTTTCTTTGAATTTTGGCCAACTTATTTTTCTATCAAGGATTAGGAAACCAAGAAGTTACTCCTCTGTGGCCCAAGTAGGAAGGACTTGTATGTGATGTGTCAACCATGTGCTCAAAGAAAGGAAGTGCATTCTACGAATTCATCTCTACCACATGAAGATTGGTATACTAAATTCGGTCATCCTAATATTAGAAAAGTCAAACAAGTTGTCAAAAATTTTAATTTAGGATCTTTTAGTCCCAGTTCTATTTGCCATTCATACTCTTTAGGAAAATTACATAAATTACCATTTTCAACTGTTACACATTCAAGTTCTAAGCCTTTTGAAATCATACATTCTGACATTTGGGGATCTGCCCCTATATTATCTCACTATGGTCATCGTTATTTTATTATTTTTGTTGACGATTTCAGTCGGTTTACATGGATTTATTTTATGAAAAATAAAAGTGAGGTTTTAGCTATTTTTAAACAGTTTGAGTCTTATGTTCTGCGTCAATTTCAAACTCCAATTTGTACTTTTCATTCTGATTGGGGTGGTGAATATCAAAGTTTAAATAAATATTTTAAACAAATTAGTATTCTTCATCGTATTGTATGTCTCCATACACATGAGCAAAATGACTTATCTGAAAGAAAAAATGGTCATATTATTGACACTGGTCTCACACTTTTAACCCATGCTCACATTCCTTTAAATTTTTAGAATTTTTCCTTTGATGTTGTAATTAATTCTATTAATTGTATGCCATCTAGTATCTCTACTGCTACACAAAGTCCATTTTTTAAGTTGTTTCGGCAATATCCCAAATATAAAGAATTTAAAATTTTTGGTTATGCGATCTTTCCTCTTTTAAGACCTTACAACTCTCATAAATTTTCCTATCATTCACAACTTTGTATTTATTTGGGTCTCTCACCTAATCATGCAGGATATAGGTGTTTTAATCCATTAACTAGACAATTTTATATTGCTCGTGTCACAACCCAAACTCCAGTGGTGCGACGGTCCTAGGGCAAATGTAGGCTTAAGGCCACTATAAACCCGTAGAACACTCATATCCTGGATCTCATATACAATACATATCCACACCATATATAGATATCATTATAAATATTCATTTTTATGATTCATGAAATAACCAATTGTACACTTACATTCATTATCATATAATTTCCTCTTATTCCTTATCGATCAAAAGATACATTCCACATCAATAAGGAACAAAGGCAGCCTAATTGTAACAATTTAGTCATCAAAATAAATCACCCTCAATATCTAATTACGGAGCTCTAGAGTATACTCCTCATACATACAATACCATAATACAAACTGATGAATATTTATATATATACACATATATGTATCTCAAAAGAATTACTTAGAGTCTTCTTGGAGGAATGAATCAAGAAGCTCTGTCTTCTAAATTAGCTCCCTCTCGAGCTACACTATTACCTGAAATCCATAGAAGAGGAGTGAGTTTTCAACTTAGTAAGATATAAACATGTAAATAAAGGTCAAGCCAAAGGATCATGGATAGGAAATATCATAAGGTTATGCTTACAAGAACATAAGTGCTCACAATCGAATAGCGCTGTCAAATCGTATGATAGAACTGCAGAGTGCATCAATAGCCTTGCTACCTATCACAACAGAGCGCATCAGTAACCTTGCTACCTTATCTCAAATATATGTTTGGCCAGGCATATGCCTAGAGCTTATGGTACCCTCTAGGTGGAACACTGATAAAAACCCTATCAGCTAGGTTCCTAAAGTGTACGATGGACCAATGAATTTACTCTCATTAGGAAAAGCTTTCTATACATATACATATCATGGGTCATATAGCTTGGATTTCACAAGAAATAATATTGGTCGCAAGACCATCAATATATAAACATGAAATCTTTAAAGTTAACAAATAGGTCTTATATAGGTTTGGTCCAAGGAAGAACGACCAAGCCATTTTCACATATATAATAATCACATGGGACAAATTTATCATTTGCTTGAGAATATCATGGAAATTTCAATATATGGTTGCACAGTACAATATTTTGGAATAGAAAGATCATTTAAATGGATATTATGAAGAATTGAACATTCAGTTTTAAGAAAATAGTGTGCATATGCCATGTTTATACTTATCTCGAGAATTTTATCCTTAAATCTCTCTTAATCACTAGTGCATTCAATAAATCTCCTTTAATTTCTTGAGTCCTCTTCTCCTATGATATTTTCCCAAATACTCAAAATTAGGGTTTCCTCAATTAATAATATATAATATGATTCCCTAAAATTTTCATCATCTTATAGCCTCTATTATTGTTTACTATCATTAATTTAATTCATCCCTTACAGAAAATCTACAAATTTGAATATACTTACTATTCACGTCACTATTCATCAAATTTCATAATTTATGATATCTTCCATGTTACTCAAAATTAGTAGCCTTAATGCTCATAAAAGGTGCTATGCACTCATAATTAATTATTCTTAACTACTAGAGATCTTAATCTAAAAGAAAAATGAAATTTGAAGAAATTACCTTATTTTCCCCAAAAATCAATTTTAGAATAATCCAAGCTTGGAATGAAGATCTAATTCCTTGAATGTGATAATTTAATGATCTATTGCATTAACTCCGAGTATTAATGCACTAAAAAATAAATGGCACATATTGGAGAGAGATAGGAGAAGAAATGAAGAAGAAAGAAAGAAAATCAGTTCTAGAAGAATCCAAGCTTGGAATGAAGATCTAATGCCTTGAATACGATAATTTAATGATCTATTGCATTAACTCCGAGTATTAATGCACTATAAAATAAATGGCACAGATTGGAGAGAGATAGGAGAAGAAATGAAGAAGAAAGAAAGAAAGGGGAAAAAGTTATTGTGAGAAAATGGCTACTGCTTCTCCCTTTAAATAAGCCACTGCCTCACTAATCCCACTTCGCCAAAACCCTCTTTGCCAAACTTTCTTCGCCAAACTCCATCTCGCAGAATGCCACATCGGCAATTCCACTTCGTAGAATGCCACCTCGGCAATTTCGCCTCGACAATCCCACGTCGCATAATTCCTCCTCGCAGAATGCCACCCCGGCAATTCTGCCTCGCCAATCTCACGTCGCATAATTCCTCCTTGCAGAATGCCACCTCGATAATTCTACCTTGCCAATCCCACATCGCATAATTCCTCCTCGCAGAATGCCACCTCGGCAATTCTACCTCGCCAATCCCACTTCACATAATTCCTCCTCGTAGAATGCCACCTTGACAATTTTGCCTCGCCAATCCCAATTTGCATAATTCCTCCTCGCAGAATGCCACCTCAACAATTCCACCTCGCCAATCTCACTTCCATAATTCCTCCTCGTAGAATGCTACCTCGGCAATTCTGTCTCACCAATGCCACATCGCCAAATGCCATCTTGTCAAATGCCACTTCGCCAATTTCCACCTCGATCAGCCTCTATCCGTCTCAAAATCGAGGAGCCAGCTCGCACCACCTATATCTGCCGAGCTGGAAACCTTCCTCGTCAACTCACAATAACCCAGCTTGCAAACGAGCTATAGGCATCCAAACTCCTCCATTCTCTTTGTTACATAAAATAGACACTTAGGGGTCCAACATATCTAAATTCATATCAAAAGGAGATCTATACCATTTATGATAAATTTCTAAATTTCATCCAGACTTTTCTAAATCTCCACATCTCAGAATAAACAGCAACTCAGGCTTTTTGCAGGAAATAAGAAACTAGACAAGTTCTGATCGAGAAAACATATCTCTTCACACACACAAAATCTTACAAAACTGATTTACAGACTTAAAGATAAGATATAAATTTACAACTCTTATGATTTATACTTTTCCAAATTATTCATTTAAAATCATAAAACTGACTCACAAGATCCTTCCTGCATATAGAATTCTGAAATTCTCCAATACAATAATTTATCCACAACATCTCAACAACATGCAATAAAATAATAATAATAATAAAAATGTAACAGGTATTATAGCTCGACATGTTAGTTTTGATGAGTCCGCCTTTCCTTTTAAAAATTTGTATCAGTCTACAGACACATGTGCGGGTTCTTATTCTAATCCATGGTTGACAATTTCACATCCAAACTCAACCTCATTGGTGCCACAAACAACCTCACTATCAGGTATGTCTTCATTTACTAATTCTTTATTTTTCAATATCCAACCAAGTTCTTTGTTTTCTTCTCCATTACCAACACTACAGTCCTTCTATATACCTCACAATTCACTATTATCAAGTTCAGAATCAACACCACCTTCATCTCAAAATAAAATAAGACCTTTATTAGACTTCTATTCACCTATTCAACAGCCTCAAGTCATACCTCAAGCCAACCCGCCATCGCTGCAACTTCAACAGCAACAACCGACGCCACCCATCCACAAACAACAGCTCGCATCCATTCTATGTCTCTTCATACCACTGCAATACCTTCTAGAAAAGCCTTGATAACTGAAAGTAAATCATACACTAATTACTTGAACATATAACCTACTTCATATACTAAAGCCAAACCATATGTTCAATGGCAAAAAGCTATATTAGATGAGATTAATACTTTATAATATAATAATACATGGCAATTGGTACCTAGACCGAGTGATGTAAATGTTGTTGGAAATAAATGGATTTTTGAAATTAAAAGGAAACATAATGGTACTATTGACAGGTACAAGGCTCGGTTAGTGGCCAAAGGGTACATATAGAAAAATGATATTTACTATAATGAGACTTTTAGTCTAGTTGTTAAAGCTACCACCATTCACATGGTATTGTCTTTAGCAACAATTTTTAAATAGTCTACTAAGCAACTTGATATTTCTAATGTCTTTTTACATGGTACTCTTAATGAAACTATATATATGGAACAACCGTTTGGTTATTTCAATCTTCTGAAATTGGATTATGTTTGCCAACTTAATGAATCTTTGTATGGGCTTAAGCAAGCACCAAGTGCTTGGTTTCATAAACTTGCAACTTTTCTTTTTGGTCTTAGGTTTCAGGCTTGCAAAGCGGATAGTTCGCTATTGTCACATCCCACATAATAGGGCTGCGACGGTCCTAGGGTACGGGATTAGCTTTCACAACCAGTACCACGAAGAACCCCAATTACATGTTATTCTAATTAACCATTTACACAAATATATATATTTTTTTTCAACTCCCTAAATTCTGCGGGAAATCGGACAGAGTCTCCCCTAAAATATTAACATTTACCTCCTGCAAGAACAATTTAAACCACTCCCAATATTATTCATCCAGTCTCAACCATTCTCCAACTCAATTAATAATTTCATTCACAACCAAAATATCAAATCCAATTCATGCAACTAATT
>CANXYC011608876.1:0-27356 GCA_948193065.1 Aleurites moluccanus
TATTAGGGTTTCAATCCATCTTTTTAATTTTCAACCATTCAAAATGTGTTTTGATCACTAATAAACATCAAGGAACATCATATAAACATAATTGAACCAAAAGTTCTTCAAAAACTTCAATGGATTAATTCTTAGCTTAAACAAGTTTTTCCTTGAAATCTAAGGTTATATTTGTATTTACAAGGTTGGAATTAATATGTTTCCATCCAAAAATGGAAGAAAATCATAAGTTATGGTGTAGTACAATTGTGGCAGAAACCTAACTATGGTGGAGAGAGAAAATTCTGAAGTTAAAATGGTGATGGATGAAGACAATGGTGAAGTGGTGGGAAAAATCCACCTAAATATCAAAGTTATGATTCCATACATCAATCTTATGATAAAAATGGTGAAACCTAGCCATCCATCCATCCATCATTCTTACTTTTATACTATTGGTTAATCAAAGTAAACAAAGATGGCTTTTATGTATATTTGATACACCAAATCCAAAACCAAAGCTAGTAATCCTATACTTTGAGCTTATGATATGAATTGTGAAACCTATTCATCTAACCATCCATTTCTTCATCATCTAATCCAATGGTTAGATTTAATGAAGCCTAAAATAATGCAATAAGGTTGTATACACTATATAATTCCATATCTCAAAGGAAAAGACCATATTGCCCTTAGTTCAACCGAAACACCTCAAGCACCTCAATTTAGAAGCTTACCGGGCACTATTTTCAATCGGGTTTATTTCTCCAACAAAACTTCAAATAAATTAAATAACATCATTTTCATATTCTAATTTTATTTTCTACCTTCAAATATCATGTTTATTTCCATCAAACTTGAAGGGGGTGTGAAATGACCATTTTACCCCCAGTTCACCAAAAATTGAGTTTTCCCCGATTTCTTCCTAACAGCCTTTAAAGCACTTTTACATGTGTAGAACTTTCTAAAACATGCATATTCATACAATTTAAATATAAACATGCATATTACATATCATATAAATATATAAGGAACCTCTTAGGTTTACCCTTTAAGACTTAAGTTCTAAGCCTTTAAGTTGGGGTGTTACAACTCTGAACTCTCGTCTATCACCCAGAAAACTCAAACTTTGGCTACCCCTTAGGCTGAAATCTAACCTTCTTCTCATAACAATCAATGACCGCACGATGTGTCGTGAGCCAATCCATACCCAAAATAACATTTAGCTCTAACACAGGCAATTCTATCAAGTCAGCACACAATATGTTGTCATCAATTTCAATCACACAATCAGTATAGTAGTAGTCCACATCAATACTTCCACCCATCGGTGTAGCTATCACTAAAGGAACATCAAACAATTTATTTTTCTTATTCAATTTAGGTGCAAACTGAGGTGAAACAAAAGAATGCGTAGCACCATGATCAAACAAGGCATCAACAATCTCATTCTGAATCAGAATAGTACTTGTAACCACATTTTTTTATCTATGTACCTCCTGAGTATTAACTACAAAGACTCGCCCCTGACCTCTACCTGCTAGGGCCTGACTACTACTAGGAGCATGTCCTCCTCTTCCTCTACCTCTATCGGAAGCCTCTCTGACTACATTTTGACTCATCTGCTGTGGGCTGAGAAACTGAAGCAGATGGCTGTTGCTCTCCCTACAAAAGACATCTACTAACATAGTGACCATGCTGCCCGCATCTCAGATAGGCACTCGACTGATGCCAGCACTCCCCTCTATGCCTCCGTCCACGGAAACCACAAATAGGTACACTAGGCATCTGTGCAGCTGGTCTCGAAGAACCTTGAGAATATGCAGGTGCTGATTGTACCACTGGTGGTCCCCTACTTTGAACCCTCCTCCTCTAACTACCCAATGAAAGTCGCTGATCAAATCGAGGCACTGGCTCTACCTGTCTAGGCTGGGAGCTGCTCTCCCCCTCCTACTCTATGCTCTGGGTCCTCCTTTCCTCTTCTGATCCCTCTTAGCCCTCTTTGTCTTATATTTCTCTTCCATTTGGATTGCCTTGTCGATAACTGTCGTCAGAGATATGAATTCTGTAGCCAATAGAGCATTATGAGGCGAAGCATATAACCCCTCCTAAACCTACTTATCAGATCCGCCTCAATAGGAAAAATATGAGTAGCATACCTACTCAACCTGATGAACTCCTCTGCATACTCCTCTACTGATCTATCTCCCTGCTCTAACTGAATCAGATTCTGGGTCTTCACTCCCTCTGTAATAAACTCATCAATCAACCCCTGACGAAACTCATCTCACATAGGAGGATGCCCACCATACAATATAGGCTCCATCATACGGGAAAACCAAGTCCAAGCTTTCCCCTTCAGCAATAGGCCAATTAACTCCACAACTCTAATGTCAGAACAAGGTAGTCTCCTAACTACCTTCTCAACCTCCTCCAGAAAATCTACTGGATCACTGACTTTGTCGCCCCTGAACTCTGGTAAGTTTAGCTCCAAAAAGCTAAACATAAACACTCCACCCTCCTCAATAACTCTTCGGCCTCCCTGTACAACAGGCTCCCCAAGAACCTTAACTGGATGTACTAGAGCTGGTGCAGCTGGCACTACCTCTAGTGTAACAGGTGGAGGCACTGCTGCTGGAAATGGTGGTGGCATATTTTGACGTTCCCGCCTCAAATCTACCAATTCCCTACGTAATTCCATCATCCCTCTCATCATCTCAACTCTTCAAGGATCATCGCCTCTCTCTGTATCCTCTGTAGTCTGTCAAGATTTGGACGGACCCTCTGAAACAGAATACTAACACATATAAGACGAGCACAGCAAAAGACGACACAAAAATTCCTATGCTCCATGGTTCACTTAATTCTATCCATTATGTACTTAGTCACTATTCCTCTGTAATTCATATACTATTCATCTGTAACCTAAAGCTTTGATATTTGTAACCTGTCACGACCCGATTTCATATCGCGACGGTCCTAGGATGCGGGAGATGCCAATGGTGACCGGCACCCGTCGAACCCAGTATCACATGCAAATAACTATAACCATCAATTAATTAATCAATTTACTTAGTTACTATTCATTCTATAATTCTAGAAACTATCTATAATTTCTATGTTGTTGGCTGTAACATCCATCATCACATATCATATCAATACTCAAATATCATACAATATCATACAACCATGTTCATATCCTAACTAACCCATACATACCCAATGGAGTAGCTAGATTATGAACATCAAAATACAATATTTAGAATAATTACATCGATAACAAAATACTACAGGAATCCACAGAGAGTCTGAAATTGGGATTCTGCTATCTACTCTGTACCTGAAATGGTTAAATAAAGAAAGGGATGAGTATATAAGATACTCAGTGAATCTAATATGCATCGCTAATGAACATGCTTTGGATAAATAATAATTGATAACATATGAAACAATAATGTCAATATGTCAGTATTATCAGATTACATAATCAGTAACAAGTGATGACAGAATGGTTAATAGTCATATTAAAGGTTTGGTATAATATGGTAAGACAAATAAAGAGCTAAAACAGTAAGGACTATATGTAAACATACAGTCAATCTCATATCAGTAAGCATAAGACTGATCAGGTCTTAGGCTAGGACCAGTAACCCTTCCCAGCTAGGGCATCAGTAAACAATGTGCACATTGTTGACAGTATATACCCATTACCCTTTCGGAGCGGCAGTTCTGTCAAGTCATATTAGGGTCAATACAAGAGTGAAACATGTCATTAGATACCATTATGCAACAATGATATCACCAATAGCAATTATCTCAATATCAATCATTTCAAGTAGCAATTGGATCAAAGGAATAACAATAGGCAATAGTTATGCAATGGTAAATGGTTTGGTAAACAACAAAGTTATGGAACAAAGTTAGGTTATATATTGGCAAATGGTAGGCATAATTAGTACGTAAATATCGCTAGCAACAATGGCATTCAAATTGGTAGGCCTATGGATGAAGGAATGATAGGTCAATGGCAAAACAACTAGGCATTTCATCAAACACATGGTGGGCATAATATGGCAAGCCATTAGGTTAGGATTTAGTGCAAAGTTGGCATTGTCCATTCAATCAACAACAAAGCCACAATCAAGGTATCACAATATGCAACAATTATATAACAATAAACAACATTTAAAGGATCAAATTGGCTTAGGAAACACAAAGAAAAACAAGCAAATTTCTATTAGGTGAATAGTACCCAATGGTTCGGCCAAAATGGGTCATTCAAGGGAGGTTTCCAATTTCAATTTCAATGCATTAGGCATGCTAAATGATGCATATTAAACTTACCTAACACTCCAAATTGCTTAAAAAAATTGATTTCCCACCAATAGCTTCAAAGGAGGCAAATATGGCAATTATGGTGTTCTTGATTTTCTACAACAAATAAACCACAATTTATTTATTTATTAGCCTCCAATGAACATATTATAAGCTCAAATATCATAAACTAACGCTAAATCATTAAGCCAAATCATACAACTTCTATTAGGGTTTGTAAATAAGGGAAAATGTTTCAAATACATTAATTGATGCAATCAACCACCATACCCATCTAATTCATCATCCTAATCATCCAAATAAACTATAAAATCAAACAAACTAACTCATTACCTCAAATGGATGAAGTATCCGAAATGACCATGAAAGAATTCCTTGGATTTCTTTATGATTTTAAGGAAGAAATGGATGGAGAATGAAAGAACTAAGGAAAATCTCTAAGTTTCCTTTAGATTTCCTTAAGGAAATTTGCTATAGAAATGGAGAAGAAAAGGGAGGAAGGGTTCGGCCACCATGAGAGAAAGGAAGAAGATGGAGAAAAATGGCTAAGGCAAAGCTTATATATTAAGTTAGTAATGGCAAATTACACTTTAGTCCTTAAACATTCAAGTATTCATACTTTGACCCCAACTTCTTCTGTAATTTATTCTGACAATTCTGTTGAGAATTAGATTTCAAAGTGGGGATTCAAAAGGCTTATTTTTATTTATACTTATTTATAAAAATAGTTTCAGAGCCATTCTGAAACTCAGACAAATCAATTTCTACTATATCCCTCAAAGTTCCATTTATTTACGATTTTGCCATCACTCACTTTTTAGTGTTCCTAAATATTTTTTACCTCTTTATTTTTACCATAATTACACTTGCATTTATGTGATCCTTTACCCTGTAGTCAGAATCAGAAATTCAACTGTTGCCCGGACTGTTATTTTCTCGGCAGTGTTTCCGACACCGACGATTTCCAGAAAAGTATTGTATATGCTTTCTAGTTATGTCTTTAAAATTATTTCTCATCATTTCAATACTTTTAAACCACAAACTGAGAATTAAATCATGCATATAAGGTAAGACTTTCTAGGGTATTACACTAGGTTAATAGTGGGTAGAGATGCAACATTTTTAGGGGCTTTCCTGTTATTAATCAGATCAATAATAGGAACTAGAGAGATTAAGGTAGAGTCAACATTGTTAGGGTTAGTTTGATTAGCTTTCAGGTTTTGGTTCATCATTCCTTTCACCTAATCGATGATCGATTGACATTGGGCATTCAATGAATTGGTGAAGTTTGTTTGTTGAACTTGAAAAGCAGCTTAAAAGTTCTCCCCTTCTTTCTTACGGATAATGGAAAGAAGTGTGGTTAATACATTCATGTCAGTTGGATTAGGCATCAATACCTTTCAAAAAGGAACAAAAGTATAAATGTGGATCTTAAGGGTATAAAAATGGAGGGTGGTAAAGATATGGATTGGACATGCAAGGTTTTGAGGGAAAAGGATTCTTTGGGGTAAAGTGAAACAAAAGGTATGTTGGGCTTTGCTTTAAAGCTATATGGGTCAAAGGTATTTTAGGTTTTGCCTTAAAGCTTTTTAGGCTAAAGGTGTATTGGGCTTTACTTTAAAGCTCTAAGTATTTTGGGCCATTATGGATTGACTCTTGACTCGAACATTGATTGGGGAAGTATACAAGAGGGTTGAATGGCCTAAATATGGACATAGAGAACCAAATATGAAATACTATTCTCACATAAAACTTCAAGCTGAGACGAGGTGAGGATATAATCTATAAACGAAGTAGTGGTCGAGGATAACATAAACAAAGAATAACACTAACATGACATTTATGAGGAAGAAGTATTATGAATAAAGAACATCTATGAAGAATACTTTGAAAATATTTTTGTAATGGTAGAGGATATATAGAAAATTTTTCTTTGATATAGTTGAAAAGAGAACCTAAGGATCGACAGGAACATCGATAGGGACATCAAAAAGTTGAGTGAAGAAAAATGTAAGGGTGGGCCCTGTAGGGACATAATTGTAATAAGAATGTGAATTGGATGGATATTTGATTTTTATGAAAAGTCTCAGCAGTGCAGGCAAAATTGACCCATTAGTCATACTGACGAGCCTAATGGTATGATGGTTTAGACAATACTTTTAATCCATTTATGGATTTGGTCTAATATTATATGCGAGACCTTTATATCCCTTATAATGGCAGCATACTAAATTTGGAGTCATTTCGATTTGTATTGAAGAAGTTATAAGGTACTCTCCTCTTCTTACCTAGGGGTTTCTCCTCCCAGCACAACCCACTTTACTAATATTGCATATATAGGAGGGGGCATATGGTGTTAACTCTCTACCATCTCCGGGCCCAGTAGCTGGCTATGTGTTATGGCTAAAATGAGCTACCCTAGTGGGAAACTAAGATGTGGGCTTCGTACCTAAGGAAAGAGAGAGCAAAGTCTCCATAGGGAAGGAGCTCTATGGAGACTATAAGCGAATAGAATGCCTAGTGGCATATCTCTTCTTGGCTAGAGGTTCTATATAGGGAAGATTATGCCATATGGCTTCCCCAATTAGCCTACAAGTTAACCATACTCGGATTAGACCTTGGTTAACACACATATATAATGTCACACATGATATTCGGAGCAAGGCTAGATTAGATTGGTGAAATTCTAAGTGCCACATGGGGAGCTAGGCTTGGTTAAAGCCTAGGCCCGTGAAATTTTGATCCTAGGTTATTTATGCATGGTTATTGTTGTCTCTATAATGATTTTGATGATGTAATTGAAAACCAAAACAAAGTGTTAATTAATATACTTGAGTTACAAATGATTATTTAACTTGTGTTTAAATTTTTTTTAAAAAATAGGGATTCATGCCCATGAATATTCTTAACGCTCGTGAACAAGATCAAGTCAAAACTCAAAATTTACTTAGAAAGATTTTTCAAGCTCGTGAAAAGTTCTTCACGCCTGTGAAAAAGTTTCACGTCTGTGATTTTGATTCATGCCTGTGATTGATTTAAGAATGTTTTTGGCTCAGAGACATATAAAGATTTTTCAAGACCGTGAAAAGTTATTCACGCTCGTAAAAGACTTTCACGCCAGTGATAATTGTTCACGCCTAAGGATGATTTAAAATTTAAAGTTGGTGCAGAAAATTCCAAGGTCGTGAAATTTGGTTCAAGACCTTGAAGATGAATATTCACGACCGTGAATATTTTTCAAGCCCGTGAATTAGTAGTTGCCTGTCAACGTCAAGGCTGATCTGTTTTAAATATAGCCGTTGGAAAAATATTTAGAGGTAAATCTTGCATTAAATGCAACCAGAATAGTCACATTTAATCACCATTCATTGAATGCTATAAATAGATGAAGATTTGAAGTTCAAAACACAAGTGAAGCACATATCTTAAGAGAAATCAAATTGTTGTTAATTCATACTCTGTTTTTCACATTTTTTGAACTCCTTGAGCTTTATTTCTTATTCTTAGAGTTCTTACTAGCTTTTGCTAGTTTTAGCTATTCATACTTCATTGTATATCATTGGAATAGCTTTGTATAAGTTTAGAGAGACTTAAAAATCTCTATCTCTGTTATTGAGAGAAAAATCTGAGTTGTAACTCAGTGTATAAAGGGTGAAATCCCTGAAAATCTATTGTAATTATATTTGGGTGGTGCACCCAGTTCTAGTGGAACCTCAATATCGATTGATATTAAGAGAAGTGGACGTAGGAGAAGGAATTTGGCTCTGAGACACTATAAATTGGCTAAGATTTCTTAACCTTTCTCTTTTATCATTACTTGTTACTTGAAATAAATTTGTCTATTGCATACTGATTGTATATTGTTTTAAAAAATTTAAAAATCCTATGCACCCTCTCTAGGAGTATTGTCATAGTAGTGTTCACAGTTATTGTATGCATGAAAATATTTCATGAAGGACTTGATTATTTTGGATCATAAAACCTAAGGTCCATGTTTAAGTTCATCATATGAGATGGGTAAAGGGTGGCTTAGAAATAGGGTACCCATCACATTAGGGCAGTGATATACCTAACCACATATGAAACAAAGAGTTTCACATGGGACTAACAGTATAAAATACCTATTTTATCTCAATAAGATTGAGGATATATCATAGGATAAATGCTTTTGTTATCTACTAACATACTTAAAGAGAGTTATTGAACCAATACCACTTACAATCCAAAAGGTTCCTTAATCTTTTAAGTTTTTAGGCAAAAAGCTTATGTAAAGTGATGAATGAATGCAAAGTTAAATTTAACTTAAAGGAAACAATAAAGTTACATTGAAAAATTTTCAATCAATTGGTAGTTTGCTTATTTCTTCTTTTAAAAAAGAAGGTGGTCCTTAGTGAAGACGTTACCAACTATACGGCATCGCTCAAGCACTAGTCCGATCCAATTGAAATTGAAATACTCATTTAGATTTGATCTCAAGTGGAAGCGACTATTGCTTTTGAAAAATTATTTCTTTACTCTTTAATTTTTTTATGTTTGGGAGTCGCCAAATTAATTTATTTTAGTTGAAAATCTAAGAAAAAATCCATTTATTGGCTCCAATTTATTTATTCCACTAGACCTTTGAAACCATATAAGATTTAGAAACTAGATTTTCGATTTTAAGTAACTAAAATTTTGGCCTGTAATTTAAACATAACTTAAAAATATTATTTATATGACCAATTAAAGATGACAATTTAAAGGATGAAATTGTAAAGCAAAATAAAATAAAGCTATTGAACCATAAAATAATTAAGTAATAAAATAAAGCAATTAAATTATTATAATAAAAACTAGAAAATAGGGGTACCAATTCTAGCTCTTGTGGGTTCTAGAATAATTGCATATCCCCAAAGAAAAAAAGAAAGAAAGTGAAAGTAAAAAAGAAAAGGAAAGAAGGAGTTATTTGTTTATATGATTTGCTACTTGGACCAAGTATGTATGTGTATCCCTTCGAACGGAAATCAAAATCCATGTAGTATTTTTCATTTTTTAAATGGAGAATTGGTAACTTTTAATCTTTGATTTATCATGTTTTGGTACTTTACCAATTTTTTTTTATAAGGAGTAGAACAAGATGAACTTCAAAATGAATTTGAAAAGATGAGTTTAAGTGTTGTACCTTTTTTCTTAATCTAGGTGGAGGAGACAATCTGAAGGCCTTGCCGGAGCAGAGTTCCACTTTTCAAAAATGCAAAGAGAAATTCGAAAGTTATCTTCAAGCCAAATTGGAACAAAGAAAACTAATTTTATCGCCAAAGCCAAAGGAATATTAAAACTCTATGTCTTCTACAACTAGATCAAAGAGAAATTAGGATAGTCGATTCGAGGTCATATAGAAATAAACCCTTTTCATCTATATATATAGAAAATAGAGGGAAGTGGCTAGCCAGACAAAAGAAAATTCAATTTAGTTGAATCTGGTGTGATTTGAGTTGAAGGGGAGCTTGCTATTTATATTAAAAAGGTTGAAGGTTTAGGTGATCACTTTTCGTATGTGGGATTTAGGGTTTTTTTTTTTATTGATAATGAGCTGCCACAAGCAAGACATGTGGTTGCCGCTGGCTAAGGGTGCGACGCCACTAGCCCTTTCAGTGACAAAATCTACTCATTGAAATGGCTATCTTTGGTGGTTTAAGAAACATATGAATACCAAGAAGACGTGCCACTAAGGGGGTGCAGCACCGCCAACCCCTTGGGTAGCACCAACCATCAAAAAGATTAGTAGCTGGTGGTAGCTTAGAGGAGCACCAGTTGTCGCGCCTAAGAGAAGGAGATGCTGCCGTACAATTAACAGCACAACCAACCTTTTGGACGGCACTGTGACCCCTTGGGTGGCACCCAAGGGTGACTTGTAATACCCCAGCAGATAGAGCAATGGATAATGAGGAAGTACAGAAGACAATATAGATATAATGGACTATAGTAACAAATATAATATTAATTGAAGTATGAATAGGCTCAATCGATTATGGAAATATAAATAGAATGATAGAGAGTAATATTCAAGAATTTTTGAGCCTCAACAGGGCCACTTTTGAGGTAGTATCCCGAAAAGTACTGGTGTTAATTACACTGCCGAAAAAATAGCAGTCCAGCTAATTTAAGAATTTTTGGCCCAAACTTGAGGGGATTAAATAAGTTAATTTTATAAATAAGTTAATTTTATGGAAATTATGGTGAAAATAAAGAGTTGAAAAATATTTTGAAATACCGAAAATAAGAGTAATGGTAAAATTATAAATAAAGGCAACTTTGGGGGCAATTTTAGAAATCCACTGTCTGGGATCCAGAAATGACCCAGAACTATTTTTTAAATGATAGAACAACTTAAAATAAGGTATTTCACTCTTCACACTTGGGGTTGAATCTAAACAGAATAGACAAAATAAATTACAAAAAGTTTTGGGGTCAAAAAATGCAAATAAGAAAAATTTTGGGCTAAAGTATAATTAAATAAAGTTGTGGGACCCACCCATTCTAGAAATGAGATGAAGTGGCCGGCCAAATGGCTATGAAATTAATAAAAATGATTTGTTTAGCTTATTATTAGAAAAAGACAAAGAACATGTGCTCAAATAAAGAAAAAAATCACCAATTGTCTAAAATCCTCTACACCATTCCTATCTCTTTGACTTTAGAGTATAAAAGAGAAGTGTTGGCTGTCATTTTTGGAGAGTTGGCCAAACCATGTATAGAGAAAACAACCAAAAATAGTTTTCTAATCCTTTCCAAAGAAAATCAACTAAAATTAGATAGGAAGAGATGAGAGAAAGAAGAGTTAAGAAGGGAAGTTGATGGAGATTATGTGAAGCTATTTTGAGGGATCAAAGAAGAAGGAATCCAAGAGTTTAACTTAAGGTAATGATTTTAAACTTATTATTTTAAATTGTATTTAAGAGCTCTATAGCATGATTTGGCAAATAATTGAGGTAATTAAGTTAAAAATGTAAAGAATGAGTTAGGGTTTATATAGTTTTTGAAATCTGTTTTAAGGCAGTAAATTATGGCTGATATTCCAAAATCTTAATGACTGAATATGGTTAAAACATGAAAGTTATAGATAAACATGTATACGGAATTTGGAAAATTCGAAGAGTGGAAAGAGTTATTGGGTAAAAACTATGACTGACCTGGAATTAAGTTTTATAGAAAATGCTACTGTGTTTTTATTGTACAGACTTATAGAGACAGAATTAGAAGAAGTGGTCAACATGAAAAGTGTTCATTATGTCTTATCTATAATCATTTAAAGAGTTTTTCAATTGGATTTGTGGTTTATGAGATATTAGGTCATAAATGTAGATTGCCCAAAATGACTGTCTAACAGAACATACGATACATAATTCTATTAATATAAGGGCCTTAAATTCTAAATTTGAGAAAGTGTTAAACATGAAAGATGTTCATTTATATGTTATGTAAATTACTGTAAAATGGTTTTGTAATTGGATGATTACAGAATTAATTATAGGCATGGAAATAAGGTATGTCTGGATAAAAGTTTCAAGAAAGTAGTTTAAATTTGGAAATTCACTAATAATTGTTCAGTGATCCAAAAATTTTAAAATTTTGATATGTTATAATTTTATGTGTCTATTTTTAATGGGAAAAGTACTTATAGTAATTGATTAAGTATTGATTGATTTATTTGCAAAAGAATAGTATCTGCCAGAATAAGATTTGTAGGCAGAATGCAGACTGCAGGACTAGTTGTAAAGTTAAGTTTAAATTAACACCATAAATTGTGTAGTAATGATTTTAATGTGAAATTTGGATATATTATAACATTATATGTTAAGTTTAATTAAGAATAATAATTGAATCAATTGGATAATTGTAGAGAGAGATATGAGTAATGGAACACAGGCTGCCAGTAGAGAATTTTGCACAGAAAAACTCTAGTAACTTGAAAATTTGAGGAATTTTCTTTAATATAAGTAATGTAAGTTTATGTTAAATAGTATCTAAATGGAAATCAATTGGATATGTAAAGTCAAGAATGAATAAGAGACGTGATGGGTACCATAAGAGATAAGGCAAAGAGTCAAGAATAAAGGAAAAGGAAAATGTTCAAGTCATAAGCCAAGGTGAGTAATGTATACATCATTATGCATATCCTTGTTTTGATTTGTTGACCCAATGAACATGTTTCTTTCTTGGTTAAGTGCCACATTTCTATTGTTGATCATTCTTTGATCATTCTTATGATTGAAATCACCAAATCCATTGATTGTTATTGATATTGAAATGCCTATTGTACTTAATTGACTATGTACCCGAATTGCTCCTAAAAGTATGCACACCAAATGTTTAGCCACATTTCATGATATTTATTGTAATTACTACCTTTGTATCAAGAAAAAAAATCGATACATGATCAATGAAATGTATTGACATTGATTGACAAGTAAGCCATGTGTATCAATTGAAAGCCATTGTACCGTGATGTTCCTAATGAATACTTGATATTGTTATTGATTTCTATTGGCTTATTTACATGTGGATTTGATAGAGCTGCCTCACCGATGGGGTAGTGGGTATATACCATCATCAATGTGCACATTGACTATATATGATACCCTTCCTGGAAAGGGTTGATTGTCCTAGCTATAGGGCCTGATCAGCCTTATGTACATGATATGAGATTGATATGAGATTACATGTGTTCCGGCCCTTTATCTGTCTTATCTACATGATACGAGTATTATTTACCAGTTCATTGATTCCAAGCTTATGTCTTATGTCTTACCATTGATATCCATTCTTTCATTAATTATTGTTAATCGTCGATTTGATTGTTACCTGTTCCAAACTTCCAAAGACATTTGGTGTGCAAATTAATTAACTTGTGACAAGAAAATTTGAAATCCTAATAACTATTCATTATATTTGTTGATACTTGACTTCCATTGATAACCTTTATTATTATATGTTTATATCTCATATTTAATGATGTATACATGCTCACTGAGTATTTTATACTCACCAAATAGTGGTTTACAATTTTTACAGAGATGAGATAGAAAAAGATGATTCCAAGTCAATTTCTTTTTTGACTTAAGATGTCAAGTACATCGAGGTAGAATTTTATTTGTTAAAGGTCATTAGTGACAATTCTTAGAGCTCCATGGTACTGTGTATAATTAGATGATTGAGTACTATAATGATGTATAAACATTGAAATATCTAATGTTTCAGTGGCATTTAAAATGCAATGTGCAATGTATAATGATTGATAATAACAATGATAGTGAAGTGATAGAGATAGTGATACTAAAAATGCTAAAATAATATTTATATGTTTTAAAAGAGATTTAGAAGTGTCATGTATGTATGTGAAACTCTGAAGTTGAGGGTATAAGAAAAGCAAATTATTAGGAGTGCAAAAATAATTTTAGTGCAGGCTGTGTAATTTTTGAAAGACTCGATTTTGGGTTTGGAATAACATTAAAATTATAAAGGAAACTCTGCAAATTTTCTATAAAATTTATAAGTAATAAATGGGATTAAAGCATTGATAAATTAGATAATATTGATTGAATGATTAATTAATGGATTGTTCATGGGTTCTACGGGTTTCCGGTGAACTTAGGTCTACCCATGCCCTAGGACCGTCGCGGCCCAAAAGTGGGTTGTGACATGACTATAACTACTTTTGTCCTTTGAGGCTTCTAGGTCCTTTTCTGAATGCCTCGGGTCTTCGGTTGTGTAACACCTCAGCAGACAAAGCAGTAAACAGTAGACAGTGAGTAGATAGTATGGATATATTAGAATATAGTAACAGATATGATATTGACTTAAGCATGAATAGGCTCAATCAATTACTGAAATATACAGAGAATGGTAGAGTGTAATACTCAGGAATTTTTGAACCTCGGTCGGGTCACTGTTGTGACACTGTCCCGAAAAATACCGGTGTTAATTATACTGCCCAGTGAAATAATAATCTGGCTAATTTAAGAATTAGTGACCTAGACCTAGGGGGATTAAGTTAGTTAATTTTATGTGAAATTATGGTGAAAAGAAAGAACTAAAAAATCTTTAGGAATACTAAAATTTTAAAGAGTGGCAAAATCATAATTTATGGCAACTTTGGGGGCAATTTTGGAAATCCACTGTCTGGGATCCATAATTGACGCATAACTATTTTTAATAAATAGAGAAGCTCAAAATGAGCATTTCCATTTTCCACACTGAAGGTTAATTCTTAATAGAATTAACATAATAAATTACAGAAATCAACCGGGTAAAAGTGCGATTAAGGAAAGTATAAGGACTTATTTGCAAAATTTGAAATTTTAGCTTATAAAAAGCCCATTCTAGACTCTTCCAAACCATTTCATCTTCTTTCCCTCTTCACCCTCCATGGCCGGCCACCATTCAAGCAAATCTAGCTTGATTTTTGTCAAAATTTTCAAGAAATTTCCAAGGAAAACTTAAACCCAAACTTAATTCTAACTATTTCCATCAAAATTTCCCTATATTAATCAAAGAATTTGGAGTTCTTCATCGCCATGGTTTTGGCTATTTCATCTTAAAGAGGTAAGGCACCTAAAATTTAGTTTTTAATTGAATTTAAGAGTAATATAGTTTAATTAAGTAGATAATTGATTGATTTGAGCTATGAAAGATGATGATGAACTAAGGTGTTAAAGAGATTTTGAAATCCGTTTTAGGCAGTAGTTTGTATCTGGAATTCCAAATTTTTAATGAATGAATTTGAGGATGGTAAAAATATGAAAGTTGTAGATAAATATGTTAATTTGATTTCTGCAAAAGGAATTTGGAAAATTTGAAGTGAGGAGAGAGTAATTGAACATAAATTGTAATTGACCAGAATTAGGTTTTCTAGAATTTTGCTACTGTGTTTTAATTTTTTAGAATGATAGAGACATAATTAAAAGAATTATTTAACATGAAAAGTGTTATTATGTCCTATATATAGACCTGTAAAAAGGTTTTTCAATTGGATTTATTTTTTATGAGATATTGAGCCATAAGTGTAGACTGTCAGAATTGACTGATAAACAGAACATAAGTTACAAAATTATATCGATATGAGGATTTTAGAGTCTGAATTAAGGAAAGTGGTAAATATGAAAAATGTTTATTATATGTAATATAAATGAATGTTAAATGTTTTTGCAAATGGTTAATCATGGAATTAATTATAGGTTTAGAAACAGGGTCTATTCGGATAGAGATTTCAAGACAGTAGTTTAATTTTGAAAATTTACTAATAATTGTGCAGTGATACAAATAATCTGAAATTTGGATATGTTATAATATTATATGTCTATTTTTAAAATAAAAAATAATTACAGTAATTGGTTAAGTATAGATTGAGAAGTAGATAAAACAGTATAGACTGTCATAATAGGATTTCAAGCAGAATGCAGGGCAGCAGGGTTAGTTGTAAGACTAAGTTTAAATTGTTATCATAAATTGTATAGTAATGGGTTTAATGTACATTTTAGATATGTTATAACCTTATATGTTAAGTTTAATTAGGAATAATAAGTGAATAAATTGGATAAGTATAGAAAGAGTTATGTTAAACATAACACAGCTTGCCAGTGAGGATTTCCATATAGGCATAATTCAGAAATTTGGGGAAATTTTTGAGAATTTCTTTAATACATGTATAATTAATGTAATTTTATATTAATTAGTATATAAATTGATATTAATTGGATATGTAGAGTCAAGGAATAATAAAATACATGATAAGTACTATAAGTGTTAAGGCGATGGAACTAGGAGAAAGGAATTGAAAATGTATAAGTCATAAGCTAAGGTGAGTTAACTATACATCTTTAGACATATTCTTTGCCAAACCATGATTTATTGAATCCATATGAACTTTATTCCTTAATGACCAAATGATTCTTGCCATAATTGTTAATAAGCAAAGTTTAAATTGATTCATTGCTATTGTACTATTATTGAATTTGTAATGCTTATTATAATACCTATCTTGAGAACCTAATTTGTGATATAAAACTTGATTGAATGTGTACCTTGATTCCCTAAAAGTTATGAACACCAAATGTTTATTCAAATGCCACAATAAATGTGATTGATTATCTACCTTTGTACCAAAAAATTGAAACCAATTATATGTTTATCGAAAGACATAGACATGTTTATTGATATGTATTGATTCTTTTGATAATAAGCCATATGTGTATAGCCATTGCATGATCCTTGCACCTTTATATTTCACATGAGTACTTGATATTATTATTATTCCCAATAACCTATTATACATGTAGATTTGACAAAGCTTCCTTACCGATGAGGTAGCGGGTAAATATCATCGGCAATGTGCACATTGATTTACATGGAATCCTAGCTAGGAAGGGTTAACTATCCTAGCCATAGGGCATGATCAGCCTTATGTACATGATATGAGATGATATAAGTTATACGTGTTCATGGCCCATTATATGTCTTTTCTATATATTTCTATACGCGATGCTTATGACACCCTTATCTTATATTGCTTAGCCTTGATATTCATTTTCTTACCCAATGTTATTTACCATTGTTATCACTGTTATCTGTTCCATACACCCAATGGCATTTGGTGTGCAAATCACTAAGTTTTGATATGCAATTTGATTACCTTTATTTATTTCTCATAATCGACATTACCTAAATTCTTATTGTACATCTTATATGTTACTTACCTCCTTAGTTTTGATGTTTAATGATGTATATTAACTCACTGAGTATTTTTATACTCATTCTATAGTTATTTATCATTTTACAGGTGTAAAGTTGAGATGTCTATATCCAAGTCATTCCTTCTTCGACTTGGAAGATCAAGTGCTTCAAGGTAATGATTAATTATTAAAAAGTCATATGTATAAATATCTAGAGCTCTATGGTATTGTATTTAGATGGATTAAGGATGTAAAAGTGTTATCTAAATATTTGTTAATGACAATTGATGTGATAGATATTAATTATACTATAGGAAATACTTATTGATTAAATTAATGACAAAGATAATGATACTAAAAATAATAAGGTTAAAATGTAATATGACATAAGGAAAAGAAAGAAAATTATATATGTTTAGAAGTGCCATAAATGTTTTCTGAATTATATAGTTGAGGGTATAAGGATGGAAAATTATTGGGAGTATACAAAATAATTTTTTTGTATAGGCTGTGTAATTTTTGAAAGACCCAGTTTTGGGTTGGGAATAGCATTAAAAATACAAAGGAAACTCTGTTAAAATTTCTGTAAAATTAATAAGTAATAAATGGAATCTGAATATTAATAAATAGGTTAAGTATGATTGGTTAATGACTGACATGTTTAATAGGTTCTATGGGTTTCTGGTGACCTTAGGTCTACCTGTGCCCTAGGACCGTCATGTCCCAAAAGTGGGCATGACAGGTTGATGTTGTTTTGCTTGGCATAGGATCGCATATGTGCCTCGAAGGTGCAAAATTATATGTTCACATATGTGGACCCTATATAGTTTCTAAAAGAGGTGGAAGATAAAAACTCAAATTATGAGGATTTGTGATAGGGGAGCCGTGGAATTCGTTGTCTATTTAATAAAAAGGGATGCCTAAGATTTGTTTAAAAGAAGCATTATTGGATTGCTATAGGATAATGATGATATTACATTAGAGAACTTCAAGGAATTAGTGGTTAATGATTCCTTTTGGAGAGTACAAATGAGTCCTTGGAGTTTTAAAGGCTAGTCCAAACTTCGAAAATGTCTGTTTTTTATTATGCCAAAAAGGTCAATCAATTGAGTAAGTTTTCTTAAGCTTTAATACTCAATGAAGAAGGTAGAATTCAAAGGTTCAAAAGGGGTTGAATTCTCCATTTGGATGTTCATGAATTTGATTTCTTCTCCTAGATAGTGGATAAGGCTAAGGATAATTGAAAAAAGAGTGATGAAAGTTAGGGTAGTAAGGGAATAGAAGAAGAAAGCCAAAGTTGGAAGCTCCTTTAAACAAAGAAGGGTGAGGTTAGAATTAAAAGTATAGGGTTTTCCTTAGAGTTTGTTCCGCTGGCCAGTTCTAGAGGTCATTCAGGAGAGACACCAGGCAAGATAGACTTCATCTAGACTTATTCGATAGATGAGTTATGACACTGCCAATTCTGCACCATCAAGGACTTTTATCCCACAATTATCTACTTGTGGGAAGAGACACTCAGGAAAGTGTTATATAGAGATAAGTGCATCTATTAATTATGGGCAAACTAGACATTTTATGAGGAATCACCATCAAGTAATACCAATTATTAGACCTCAAGCTTCCCAATCTACAATTCAAATGGAGAGAGCCAGTGATAGTGGAACACAAATGGGTAGAGGAAGCTTTGAAAGAGGTAATGAGATATGGAAGAGGTTTAGGGCAAGCACCATTAGGCAAGGGCAGAGGGGGAGTATTTGCTTTAACACAGTAAGAGGTATAGGACTTAAACATAATGGTCATAGGTATTCTTCCTATTCAAGCCTTGAATACACGAGTATTATTAGATTCTAGAGCCACTCATTCTTTTATCTCTTTATCTTTTGCAAAGAAACTATCTTTGGCATGCCAATTGTTAGAGAATGCTCTTATTGTTTCTACTCTTTTAGAGGAAAAGATTGAGGTTAAAATGTGTATCATGTGGTAGAAATCTTAAGGTAGACTTTATTCAACTACTAGTTTTGGAGTTTGATGTGATCTTAGGTATGGATTAGTTATCAAAGTATTTTGCCATAATAGATTGGAATTGGAAGAAGATAATGTTTAAGCCACCTTTCAATGAGGAATTTGAGTTCTAAGGAGAAAGGAGTGAGGCACCCTTATTAAGACATGCATTGTATATTTCAATTGCAATTAACCATGATAAAGATAGAAAAGGCTCGACTAGAAGACCAAACTAGTTATGTCCCTATCAGGCAAAGTTGATCCACCCACTATGCCTATCGAGCTTTGCTTTTTTACTTTGAATTTCCATTTGTACATTTTCCTCTTAACAAGTAACTTTAGGGCACTAATCAACCAAACCCTTAGCATAAATTATTCTCATCAATACAGTACTCTTAACCATAATAAAATAAACAATATACCTTCACAAAGTTCTTTACCAGATTCCACTTAAGAGAAAGTAAAATAGAATAAAAAAACTAAGAGAAGTTAAAAGTATTTACGAGTGTGGGGAAACTAAAAGCTAATGGGTAGATATTTTGATTCAGTCATGCGCAGAGAGATAAGGCCAAAGATAGGGTAGATGTTAAGCATTTTGCAAGTGTATGAATCATTTTGTAAGTAATAGTGTATGAGTGAGTGTCATATCCCATAGAGAGGCACGGTCAATTACCAAAATTAAATATTTCTCTATTATTTAGATGATATTAAAATTGAATGTTGAATTTAAGACTAAAGCAATATTAAAAATTAAAAACAAATTATTTTTTGAGTTTTGAAGATTGAAATAATTTTAATAAGTCTAGAATTTAGACTTCGTCAATTGATCTTTTATGATTCTAACTCATGATTGATTATCTGAAATACAATGTTAATGGACTAATTGCTCTAATTTATCTAAAACTCTCTCTTGAGCAACTGCACAAGTATCTATATTAATTCCATGTCTACTGTCATGAACACTTAGTTAAAGCAAGCTTATTAAGTTCTTTAGCAAATTTCTAACTCCCAAAAGTGTGTCTCAATCTCTTAGCAACTCGATCCTATAGTCTATTGATCTAATGAACTAATGGTATACTTCCTATCTCGATCTATCATTTACCATCATAGATATTATTTAATAGTGGCCAATTACCAAACAATTATAAACCAAAATCAATAAATTAACCAATTTTTATTTAAGCATAAGATAATCAATCAATCATAGTTGAATCATAAAATTAACAATTGACTACATCTAAATTCTAGTATAAAGAAATTAGCTACTCATAATTGAAATTTAATTCATAAATTTCATTGAAAAGGATATAGAAATCAACATACTATAATATAGATTAAATTTAGAATTGAAAAGAGTAAGAAATGAACTCTTGATAAATGAAACTCAATTCAACTTGATAGCTTTTCAACTTGAGGTTGCCTTTCATGTAGCTTTTCTCTTTAGGTTTTCTTCCAAAATTTCTTCTAAAACTTCTCTCTTCGCAAAAATAAAAATCTAAAGTTTAAATACCCATTTCACACTTGAAACATCTAAAAACTGGGTCATCATGTGAAAAACTAGGTTGAAAAGGTTAGGTGATCTACCTTGATAAAGGAGCTAGAGGTAGGGATAGAGATGGACAACGGAGCTATGACTACTATGGAGATATCAGTTAGAGGAGGGACAGAGGTGATGGAGATGAATAAGGGGACTGCTGACACCAGAGGTGTGAAGACAACGACTGCAGATAGAGCTTCTGATAAAGCGCTTGGAAATAGACCAGGTGATGATGACTTAGATGCTGACAGAGATATCCATTCTTGGAGGAGGAGGATTTATAGTTAGGATTTCTTTGCTTTTATGTTTTGCTTCTGTCCACCTGGGATTAGATAGGATTTTATTTTACTTTGATATTTTTGACATTGGGTTGGATTTTATGATTTGAATAAGACAAGAAAGGAGTTGATTTTTGATCTATGACACAGATTTTTTCGAATGGAATGAACTAGACAGGAATTTGACTTCTATGATTTGCAGTGAAATGAGACTGGAATCCATGATGAATAGGATGATGACTTATGACTTTGTCAGATATGATAGTCAGCATGAGGCATTTTTCTTTATTTTTCTTTTGCTTTTTTCTTTTCTTTATTGCTCTAATTTTTTCCCAAGCCTACCTTTCGGTTTTTTGACTTGTCGAGCAGCTCTAATTTTTGCCTAAGTCTCCTGTACAAGTTTTCAACTTAGCGAGTGAGAGTCAATTAACTTTGGCACAGAAAAATGATGTTTTTATTATGCTTTGGACCGTACCCAAAATGGATTGCCTACATATCTCTATAACACTTTTATATCTTAATTTTTTTTTTTGGGAGAATCAGGTCCTCTTAGTTCTATTTACATAACTTATTACATTACACAAAATATCTTTTAAGATGATCTAGGTTGCATGGGTTCGAGAATTCATTTCCATCCAAGTCTGACTCCTTCGCCAGATAGAATTTTCTTGAGTATGTATAGACCAACCCAGTTAGTTCAAAATTTTCCCCTTGGACTATGGACTGAAGCTCTGATTTCCTTCAGGACCAAGTTTCCTTCCTTCTTCTAACCCTTTATCAGTCACCCTTTTATTGAAATATCTAGCAAGCCTCTGTTAATAATCTTGAATCTAATATAAGGCATCCATCCTTTTCTCATCTATGGCGTTCAGCTGATCATGATACCTTCTTATCCATTCTATTTCATCTAGTTGACTTTCACATACAACCCTGGCAGATCGGATTTGCAACTCAATTGGAAGACTGCTTTTATGCCATAAACTAGGGAATAGGGTGTTGCCCCAGTCAGAGTGTGGATGGAAGTTCGATATCCATATAATGCACATGGAAGATGTCTGTGCCAATTCCTGTGAGTGATAATCATCTTTTGCAAAATAGTCTTAAGGGTCTTGTTTGCTGCTTCGACTGCCCTATTCATCTGTGGATGGTAAAGTGAAGACTTCTGATGTTAGATATTCTCCCTCTTGATAGATTAACCACTTCTTTTTGGAAATGCGAGCCATTATCTATTATGACCTCGAAAGGCAACCCATATCGGCAAATTATATTGGTCTGAATGGAATATGCTACCTTATTAACATTCAACACTTGATAGTAGGCTGCTTCTACCCATTTTATGAAGTAGTCAATGGCTGCCAATATGTACTCATGTCCATTTGAGGATTTTAGGCTGATTTGGCCAATGACATATATGCCCCAAGTTGCAAACGGCTAAAGAGTTGCAGTTAGTAGTATTGAAATTCAAGGACTTTTCTATAGTTTGGAAAAAATTTGACACTTATGGCATTTTTGTACATATTTAGCACAATCCTCATTCATGGTCAGCCAAAAGTATCCCAAATTTATGATCTTTCTTATCAAAGCAAAACAATTCATATTTGGTCCTTGTTCTCCGCTATGAACCGATTATATAATCAGCTGAGCTTATTCCTCTGTCATACATCTGAGGTGATTATTATCCTATGCCCTTCTGTATAGCACATCACCATTCAGGATGAAGTTGCTAGAAAGCTATCTTAATGTTTTATGGTCTGACTTTGATGCATCTTCTAGATACTGCTGAGTTTTTATGAAATTGAAGATATCCTAAAACCATGGTTTCCTATCGGCTAGCTGAATCTGCATACAAGTAGTGTCATACCCTAGCTATTGTCGTACTTTAATGACAACTGGTCAGACTATCTCAATACCCATCATGTCTATAATGGAAGCTAAAGTTACCAAAGCATCGGTAAATTAATTTTTAGCTAGAGGTAAGTAATGGAAAGATAACTCGTGGAAATTCTCTGCGAGATCATTCACTTGCTGAGAGTAAGGCACTAAATGTTCCCCCTTTATCTTCCATTTGCCAAGAGCTTGGGAGATGATCAAATTGGAATCCACGTATACTTCTAAGTAGTCAATTCTCATATTGACAGCTCATTCTAACTCGCATATGCATGCTTTATACTCAGCTTTATTATTAGTTACCTCGAAGGCAAGTAAACTGCCATGGGCAAGTGATCCCCACATCGCGTGACTATGACAACACCAGCTCTGAAACCTTTGCTATTAGCTGCACCATCAAAGTACATTTTCCATACTTCTAACTTTATTTCCATGATATCTTCATCTAGGAATTCAAGTTCAAAAAAGTCATTGCTTTGCACAGGAGCTACAGCTAACTGGTATGCCATAATGCTTCCCTTAATTGCTTTTCTCAAGACATACTTCATATCAAATGCTTCGAAAACTGCCATCCATCCTGCAATTTTGCTATCAAGAACTGACCTCACCATAAGGAATTTTAAGGGCTCTTATCTGCGATAACATGCATGGTATATGAACCCAAATAATGTTATAATTTATGACATACCCATACTAGAGTTAAATATAACTTTTCAATATGATTGTATTTGAGTTCATATACAAGCATGCACTTGCTTAAGTAGTAAATGGAATTCTCTTTATGGTAATCAATGGCATTCTAAGTGAACATCACACCCATAGCTTCTTGGGTTACAGACAAATATAAAAGCAAAGTCTTGCCTTGTCATGAAGGCTTTAACATAAGGGGATTCAACAGATACTCTTTAATCTTGTTAAAAGCTTGTTGGCATTCATCATTCCATTACTTAAGAGTTCCTTTTTTCAATAGCTTGAAAATAGGACCACATATGTTAGCTAATTGGGTGATGAACCCACTGATGTACTATAAGCATCCAAGGAAACCCCTAATCTTCTTTTCTTTTTTCAGAGCTAGCATTTATAAAATTATCTTTGACTTGGCTGGGTCGATCTCTATTCCCCTTTTACTGACTATGTATCCTAGGAACACCTTAGAAGATGCACCAAAGAGACATTTGGCAAGATTCAACTTTAAGTTGTATTGTCTTAATCTTAGAAAGAACTTTCTTAATCCCTTCAGGTGTCCTTCCACTGTTTTAGACTTTATCACCTTATCATCTTCATAAACCTCAACTTCTTTATGGATCATGTTATGGAAAATTGTTGTTGCCAACCTTTGATAAGTTGCCCCTACATTCTTTAGATCAAATGTCATGACCCTATAGCAGTAGGTATCCCATTCTGTGACGAAGGTTGTTTTCTCTTTATCAGTGGGATTGACCTAAATCTGGTTATAGCTCATATACAAATCAATCAAAGGGACTACTTCGGATCCCACCATGCAATCTACTAATAGGTCAATGTGAGGTAGCAGGAAGTCATCCTTCGGGCATGCCTTGTTCAAATCTTTGTAATCCATGCATATTCTTACATTCCCATCCTTCTTGGGTACTGACACTATGTTTGCTAACCATGATGGGTATGTGATCGTCTCGATGAACTTGTTCTTCAGTAGCTTAGAAACTTCTTCCTTAATTTTTAGTTACCATTTTTCCTTTAGTCTTATCAACTTATGCTTGACAGGCTTAATGTGCTCATAAGTTGGAATTTTATGGACTGCAACACTTAGATCTAATCCAATCATATCTTTAGGTTGCCATGCAAAATAGTCCTTGAATTCCAAGGCCTCTTTGGACAAAGAATATTTATCATGATATGAAGATGCAATATATGTGAGTTTTGGATCATCTTTCATGCCAAAATTAATTGATTCTTTATTTTCCTTTTTTATTTCATTTAATGTCTCATTTTGATTGGTTTTAAGAAAAGGAAAGTTTGACAAAGGAAAGTAAAAGGAAAAGGCACACATTTTATTATGAGAAAAAGTCCCAAAATCATGGGTTACATCAAAGTTAAAAGAGAGACCAGAAAGGTCTTTTACATACTCAAAACTAAGGAAGGAAAATAGCGACTTGAGTGACTCTACTAACTCGGACTCGGATGACTCTGGCTTGAATTCATCAAGGCTAGATATCTCCTCATAGTGCCAATTTTATGGTGGGGAAAGAGTGGTCTAGATCATCTTGGTAGGGTTTGCTTCTACTTTGCATTCAATCATAAAAACTTACTCAAAGAGAGTAGTTTCCATGTTTTCTTCATAATCCTTCTCCATCTCGTAAATTGGCTAGCACCTTCCTAAGTTGAACCTAATATCAAAGCACATTTCATACCCTAAGGTTAGTTTATAGGTTAAAGGGCAATACCAAGGTTCAAAAAAATCATAATAAGGGAAATCTTTTCCATATGGTTCACCTTTCCTTTTATCCTCGATAGCTTTGCTCTTTTCAGAATTAGTTCATTAGAGGTAGTATTGGAAGTGAAGGCGTCATTCTGCATATGCCTTTTGTGGTTTTTCTCTTGTGATGTTGCATTATACTCCCTACGTTTCTTCATGGATCTCTTGTCCTGAAAAAGATTCGAGGATAGAGAAGGTTATGGGATAGTGCCATACATATCAAAACTGGGTGTGATACTTGGGCCACTTAAATTTAGCTTGATCTTATCAACAGATTCCTTTATGGTATCTATAGTCTTGATTAAGTGACCGATTGCATTTTGGATAAGATCATGTTGAGTGCTCAACGCTCAGTAAAAGTAGGCTTGTTGAGAACCTAAACCTTTGTTAAAAATATTATGTTGTTCGATCAAAGCTTCATTAAAGCAAATCTGTTGAGCTTTCAATGCAAAATCAAGCATGGCTTGGAAGCCTTCCTCTTGTTTCTTTATAAGTTTGGTAAGGAGTTTGTTCATGGTTTCAAGCTCAGTTCCAACTTCGGTTTCAAGTAAGTTGGCCATCAGTACCTTCAAAAGATAAGGACCATGGGTTAGGTCTAGTTTAACCAATGTTTAAATGAGTTCCTAATCTAAGATAGTATGTTCATCTTAGTTGGATCATGGGTATAAGGCTTTTGTTTACATGGGTTTGACTCAAAGGTTCTTGGTCCAATCTATTATGGATGCATGAACATAGTATGGATGCATGATCATGGTATGAGAAAAGGGTTTCATGATGATAGTTTAAAAATATTATGGTTCATGGGCCCTAAGGTCCAAGATCTAATGTTCATTACATAAAGGCTAGGTGGATTGGATAAAAGGGTACCCGTCATACTAAGGCAGTGATATACCTAACCACATATGAGTCAAAGAGCCTCTCGTGGGTACAACAGTACTACTGCCCGTTACACTTTAAAAATAATGAAGATTCATCTCGAGGTGGATGCTTTTACTATCCCCCAACATACTCAAAGAGATTTTCCAGGTCGATGCTACTCGCTATCAGAAGTTTTTGATTTGTAACTAGTTATGCAAAAGTGATGCATCAAAGTCAATAGTTAAATAAAAAGCCAAAAAAAAAATATTTAGAAAGAGAGTATTCATTTCTTTTCAAACCAATTAGTAGTCCTCTTTAATTTGTTTTGAAAAAGTTTATCCCCAGTGAAGTCGCCAACTATAAGGCCTCGCTTGAATACCGAGATGCTCAAATCAAAAGGAGGGCAAATTCGCACAGGATAAAGGTAGTTTTGGCCAAATTGTTTCTTTGATTTTTTAAATTTGATAGTGTAACATTCGGTAATTTTTGAGTCCTAACCGGGTCACTTTTGTGACACTGTCCTAGAAAATATCGTTGTTAATTACACCGCCCAGAGAAATAGCAGTCGGCTAATTTAAGAATTTTTTTATCTAGACTTGGGGGGATTAAGTTAGTTAATTTTATATGAAATTATGGTGAAAAGAAAGAACTGAAAAACCTTTGGGAACATTGAAATTTTAAAGAGTGGCAAAATCATAATTAATGGCAACTTTAAGGCAATTTTGAAAATCCATTGTCTGGGATCTAGAATTGACCCAAAACCATTTTTAATAAATAGAGAATCTCAAAATGAGCCTTTTCATTCTCACATCCAAAGTTGAATCCTAACAGAATAACCAGAATAAATTACAGAAGTTATCGGGTAAAAACATAAATACGGAGAATACGAAGGACTTATTTGCAAATACACTAAATTATACACTATATAAATGCCTAAATAGAATTTTCTACACACTTAGCACCTTCATCTTCCTCTCCATTCCTTGTGTGCCGAAAATTTCCCTAACCAAAACCCATCATTTTTTATTGCAAATTTCAAAAGAAAATCAATTAAAAACCTTGAATTTTAACCTAAAATTATCATTTTCTACTCTAATTTCATCCAAGAGAAAGTGAAGTTTTGAGAAATTCTTCCTCTAGGTACTTGGGTCATCTCTCCCTTTAAAGTAATATAGTGTTTTTGTTTATTTTAAGGTTTATTTAAGGATTATTGATGATGATAAATAGAGTTATGTCATTAGATAGCATCAATTTAACTTAATTGACTAAATTAACTAAATTCCCAATTTGTTAACCCTAAATTGATTATGTATGAA
>CANXYC011608977.1:0-15604 GCA_948193065.1 Aleurites moluccanus
ATATATATATATATATATATATATATATGTACATGTTTGAATGTTCAGGTATGTTCTGATATTGAGTTGTTGTTGGAGATCCAGAGGGATCAATAGTTTGAGTATGGTTGTGGGGGATATTAGAAGTGTTATTTGTTTTCTTTGTTTTTGGGCATAGTCCTATAAAAGAGGAGATGCTGTCGAATTTTCTTCAGCATTTTTAAGTTAATTAAGATGTATATAATTGTTGCATTCCATATAGATAGTTATTTGGGTTCTTCGTGGTACTGGTCGCTTATGCAATACCCGTGTCCTAGGACCGTTGCGACTCCCCGGTTGGGTCATGATAATTAAAGGTGCAGTTATAAGAGCTATTGGATAGAGGGTTTATTAGACCGAGCAGTTCTCTGTGGGGTGCTCCGGTATTATTTGTAAAGAAGAAGGATGGCTCCTTGAGAATGTGCATTGATTATAGATAGCTGAACAAGGTGACAGTGAAGAATAAATATTTGTTGCCTCGGATAGATGACTTATTTGATCAGCTGCAGGGTGCCAGCCATTTTTCAAAGATTGATCTGAGGTCTGCGTATCACCAGTTGAAGATTAAGAAGGGTGATGTACTTAAGACTGGCTTCAGGACCTGATATGAGCATTATGAGTACTTAGTGTTTCCATTCGGGTTAACCAATGCACCAGCTGCTTTCATAGATTTGATGAACAGGGTGTTCAAGCCATTTTTGGATAAGTTTGTCATAGTATTCATTAATGACATACTTATCTATTCTAGGAGTGAGGAAGTGCATGCAGAGCACTTAAGGATTGTATTGCAGGCACTTCGAGAGCATCAGCTATATGCTAAGCTATCTAAATGCCAGTTCTGGCTAACCGAAGTGTGTTTTCTAGGGTATGTGATTTGTAAGGATGGTATTAAGGTGGATCCTCAGAAGATTGAAGCAGTTGCGAATTGGTCTCAGCCTACCAGTGTTTCTAAAGTTCGTAGTTTTTTGGTTATGGCAGGGTATTACAAGAGGCTTGTGAAAGATTTCTCCAGAATTGCAGCTCCATTGACTAAACTAATGTGGAAATAAGATCGTTATCTATGGACTGATGAGTGTGAGAACAGTTTTCAGACTTTGAAGTCTTGCCTCACAAGTGCTCCAGTATTAGCATTGCCAACAGAGGGAGAGAAATTTACTGTGTATTGTGATGCTTCACGAGTCAGATTGGGATGTGTATTGATGCAGAATCGGAGAGTAATTGCTTATGCGTCTCAGCAATTAAAGAAGCATGAAGCGAATTATCTGACACATGATCTAGAGATGGAAGCTGTGGTATTTGCATTAAAGATTGGAGGCACTACTTGTATGGAGTAAAATGTGAGATATATACTGATCATAAGAGTTTATAGTATATATTTCAGCAGAAAGATATTAATCTTCGGCAGCACAAATGGGTGGAGTTACTTAAGGATTATGACTATGAAATCCTTTATCACCCGGGTAAAGCCAATGTAATGGCAGATGCACTGAGTTGGAAGTCTATGGGTAGTTTAGCTCATATCATAGTTGGCAGGAGACCCTTGATCCGAGAGATGAGGGATTTAGCAGATATGGGTATGGAGTTGGATTTAGGATCCCAAGATCGTAACCAGGCTCTGATAGCCCAATTTCGAGTGAAGACACTGTTGCTTGATGATATTAAAACAGCTCAGGATAGGGATCCGTATCTACTAAAGCTTAAGGGAGATGTGCATAATAGCAAAATGTCAGAGTTTACAGTGGAGGATGGTGTACTGAAGTGTGGGAAGCATTTATGTGTACCTGATATGAATGGGCTACGGGATCGAATTATGAGAGAGGCTCACTGCTCAGCATACAGTGTACATCCAAGAATTACTAAGATGTACCATGATCTGAAGGATGTGTATTGGTGGCCTACTATGAAGAGAGATATAGCTCAGTTTGTGTCTAAATGCTTAGCCTGTCAGCAGGTTAAGTTTAAGCATCATAAGCCATCAGGGTTGCTTCAAGAGATTGGGTTGCCAGATTGGAAATGGAAGCAGGTTACCATGGATTTTGTAGTTGGTCTACCGAGGACTATGAGGGGGTATGACTCCATATGGGTTATTGTAGACCGGTTGACGAAATCTGCTCATTTTCTGAAAGTGAAGACCAGTTATTTAGCAACTCAATATGCATAGTTGTATGTGGATAAATTTGTGTGACTCTATGGAGTTCCTTTGATGATTATCTCAGATAGAGGTACACAGTTTACCTCCCGATTTTGGCAAAAATTTTAGGAGGCTATGGGTATTTAGTTACGGTTCAGTACTGCTTTCTATCCACAGACTGATAGGCAGTCAGAGAGAATAATCCGGACTTTGTAAGATATACTTCGGTTGTGTGTTCTGGATTTCAAAGGTAACTGGGATCAATATCTGCCATTGATCGAATTCTCATACAACAGTTATCACTCTTCTATTGGTATGGCTCCATTTGAAGCACTATATGATAGAAAGTGTAGATCTCTAGTGTGTTGGGTGAAACCAGGAGAAAAGCAACTAGAGGGGCCAAAGTTGATCAGAGAAACGATGGAAGAGATCGGATGAAGAATACTTTCAATAGGCAGAAGAGCTATACTGACCCAAAGAGGAAAGATGTTCACTTTGCAGTTGATGACCATGTCTTCCTTAGATCTCACCGATGAGGGGTATTTTGAGATTTGGGAAGAAGGAAAAGCTGCCACCAAGGTTTATAGGTCCATTCGAGATTCTTGAGAAGATTGGCAATGTGGCCTATAGACTGGCTCTTACACCTAATATGAGTCATGTTCATCCGGTTTTTCATATCTAGATACTGCGGAAATATGAGTCTGATCCATCACACATATTAGAGGTACGAGATGTGGGACTCAATGAGGACTTATCATATGAGGAGCTTCCAGTGGAAATAGTTGATCGACAAGTCAAGCAATTGCTGAACAAGGAGATTCCCATGGTAAAAGTGCTCTGGAGAAACCAGTCGATGGAGGAGTGCACTTGGAAGAGCGGGCAGGAGATGAAGAACAAATACCCATTCCTATTCCATCAATGAGGTATGTGTTTAATTTAAATTCGAGGATGAATTTATTTGAAGGAGAGTAGAATGTAATACCCTAGAAAGTCATATCTTATATGCATGATCTAATTCTCAGTATGCAGTTTAAAAGTATTGAAATAATGGGAAATAATTTTAGAGACACAGCAAGAAAGCGAATGAATTACTTTTCTGGAAATCATTAGTGTCGGGAACACTGCTGAGAAAATAACAGTCCGGGCAATAGTTGAATTTTTTATTCTGACCAAGGGTAAAAGATCACATAAATGCATATGTAATTTTGGTAAAAAAAAGGTGAAAAACATTTAGGAACACTGGAAAAGTAATTGATGGCAAAACCATAAATAAATAGAACTTCGAGGAAAATAGTGGAAATTGGTCTATATGGGTTTCAGAATGGTTCTAAAACTATTTTTATAAATAAATATAAATTAAAATAAGCCTTTTGAATCCTCACTTTAAAATTCAATTCTCAACAGAATTGTCAAAATAAATTACAGAAGAAGTTGGGGTCAAAGTATGATTATTTGATAGTTTAGGGACCAAAATGAAATTTTCCATTATGACTTAATATAAAAGAAACACTTAGACAATTTTCTATCATCTTTTTCCTTTCTTCCTTTGGGTGGCCGAAACTTTTCTTGAATTTTTCCTCCATTTCTTCTTCATTTTTCCAACCAATCCATAGAAAACTTGAAAGCTAGCTTGGTTCTTTCATTCTCCAACCATTTCTTCCTTGAAATCACAAAGGAAATCAAGGATTTTTTGAAGGGAGATTTTGGCCACATTATCCTTAAGAGGTAACTTGGTGACTTCTTTGATTATTTAAGTTAATTAAGTGTTATAGACATTGAATTAGATGGATTTTAAGTTAGATTGCATCAATTGATGCATTTGGATAGAAATCCCTAAATTCCAAACCCTAATGGAAGTTTTTTGCTTTAGCTATTTGAATAAGTGTTAGTTTATGATATTTGATTTTAGAATATGTTAATTGTAGGCTAATGGATAATGATTTTATGGTTATTTTGGTGTAGAACACAAAGATTTCACAGGTTGCCTGTTGCCTATATTGCCTTCTTTGAAGAAAATTGGTGGAAATCAATTTTCCAAAGCAATTGGAAGCTTTAGATGAGTTATATATGCATCATTTACCATGCCTATTGCCTTAGAATTGAAATTGGAAACCTATTGTGAAAGTCACATTTTGGCCGAATGGCCTTTACTATTCATTCCCTTGATTTTGCTTTGTTTTTCCTTTGTATTTCATAGCCATTTTGATCCATTTAATGTTGTTTCCAATTGTAGATTTGTTCCTTATTATGTTGTTGACAATGTGGCTTGATTGTTGATTGAATAGGCTTTGATAACCTTGCACCGAAACCTAGCCAATTTGCCCATTCAATGTTGCCCACCAAGTGTTTGACAAAATGCCTAGTTATTTTGCCATTGGCCTATTGCATTTTCTTCCATAGGCCAATCATTTGAATGCCATCGTCGCCAGCGACATTGGCATGCCAATTGGCCTACCGATTTCCTTTGTATAACCAACCTTTGTTCCATATCTTTGTTGTTTACCAAACTAATTATCATTTATTGTATACCGTATATTGCAATGCCATTGATTCAATGGCTACTTGATTTGAATGATATTGAGCTTATTGTCATTGATGATACCATTGTTGCATAATGGTGTCTATTGATATGTTTCACTCTTATATTGACCCTAATTTGGCTTGATAGAGTTGTCGCTCCGACAGGATAGTGGGTACATACTGTGGGCAATGTGCATATTGATTTACTGATGCCCTAGCTGGGAAGGGTTATGGTCCTGGCCATAAGACCTGATCAGTCTTATGCTTACTGATACTGATATTACTGGAGAATGTATGTTTACATATAGTCCATACTATACTGGCCCTTTATCTGTCTTTCCATATTACACTTTTACCTTTGATATGACTATTGACCATTCTGTCATTTTTTGATATTGATTCTGTAATCTGTTTATATTAACCGACTGTCATTATTGTTACATTTGAGATTGATCCAAACCATATTCATTTGTGATGCATATAGATTTACTGAGTATCTTATATACTCACCCATTTCTCTGTTTAACTATTTCAGGTGCTGAGTAGGTAGTAGAATCCCAAATTCAGACTCTCTGTGGATTTCTGCCATCATTTGTCATCTATGTAATTATTCTGAATTTTGTAATTTTGGTGTTCATGTTCTAGCTGCTCCATGGGGTATGTATGGGATAGTTAGGATATGAACATGTATTTGTATATATATGATGATGTTTTATGGTATATTGTAATACTCTAGGAAGCCCCATCTTGTATGCATGAATTGATTCTCAGTTTATGGTTTACAAGTATTGAAATGATGGGAAATAATTTTAGGGACATAGTTAGAAAGCAAATGCAAAACTTTTCTGGAAATCGTCGGTGTCGAAAACACTACCGAGAAAATAGCAGTCTGGCTAATTTAAGAATTTTTGACCCAAACTTGGGGGGGATGAAATAAGTTAATTTTATGTGAAATTTTGGTGAAAAGAAAGAGTTGAAAAATATTTTGGAACACTGAAAATAAGAGTAATGACAAAATTATAAATAAAGGCAACTTTGGGGGTAATTTTGGAAATCCATTGTCTGGTATCCAGAAATGACCCAGAACTATTTTTAAAAGATAGAACAATTTAAAATAAGGTATTTCACTCCCCACACTTAAGGTTGAATCTAAACAAAATAGACATAATAAATTACAGAAAGTTTGGGGTCAAAAATATAAATAAGAAAAATTTTGGGCCAAAAGTACAATTAAACAAAGATGTGAGACCCACCAATTGAATCAAACAAAAATTCCAGAGAAATTAAAAGGGGTGGCCAGCCATGATGCTTCAAAAGGTAATTTTTTTTATTATTAAGTGTTTTTTTTTCTTTTATACTAATAGGAAGTAAACATGTGGCAAATCTAGACTTTTCCATTTTCTTCATTAAATTCAAATTGGTTTTGGTGTATGGAAAAGAAAGAAAGAATGGCTATTATAAAAAGGGAGTGGCCGAAACCCAAAAGGAAGAGAGTACCAAAATAATTTCTATTCCTTTCCAAAGAAAATCAACCAAAATTTAATAGGAAGAGATGAGAGAAAGAAGAGGAAGAAGAGAAAATTGATGGAGATTATGTAAGCTGTTTTACTGGAATAAAAAGGACAAGGAATTTCATGGTTCAAGTTTAAGGTAAAGCCACCTAAACTTAGTTATTTTATTGTATTTAAGAGTTCTAGCGTTTGATTTGGCAAATAATTGAGGTAATTAAGCTAAAAATATAAAGAATGAGTTAGGGTTTATACAGTTTCTGGAATCTATTTGATGGCAGTAAATTGTGGCTATTATTCCGAAATTTTAAAGATTGAATTTGGGATGGTTAAAACATAAAATTTGTACATAAATATTTTATAAAATAAATTTGGAAAATTTGAAGTGAGGAAAGAGTTATTAGGTAAAAACTGTAACTGACCTAGAATTAGGTTTTCTAGAAAATGCTACTGTGTTTTTATCGTATATAATGCTATGGACATAATTAGAAGAAGTTTTCAACATGAAAAGTGTTAATTTATGTCTTATCTATAATCTTGTAATAGTGTTTTTCAATTGGATTTTTGGTTTATGAGATATTAGGTCATAAGTTTAGACTACTCGGAATGACTGTTTAACAAAACATAGGTTATAGAATTCTATTAATTTGAGGATCTTAAATTTTGAATTAGAGAAAGTGTTAAAAACTAAAAATGTTAATTTATATGTTATATAAATGAATGTAAAATGGTTTTATAATTGGATGAGTACAAAATTAATTATAGGTATAGAAAGAGGGCATGTTTGGATAGAGATTTCAAGGCAATAATTTAATTTTAGAAATTCACTAATAATTGTAAAGTGATCCAAAAATTCTGAAATTTAGATATGTTATAATTTTATGTGTCTATTTTCAATAGGAAAAATAATTAGAGTAATTGGTTATATATTGATTGAGTTATTAGCAAAAGAACAGAATCTGCCAGAATAGGATTGCAGGCAGAATGCAGGGTAGCAGGGCTGGTTATAGGCCTAAGTTTAAATTAACACTATAAATTCTGTAGTAATGATTTTAATGTAAAATTTGAATATGTTAGAACTTTATATGTTAAGTTTAATTATGAATAAGAATTGAAGCAATTAGATAATTTTATAGAGAGATATAAGTAATGGAACACAGGCTGCCAGTAAAGATTTTTGCACAGAAAAATCCTAGCAATTTGGAAATTTGAGGAATTTTCTTTAATATAAGTATAAGTAATGTAATTTTATGTTAAATAGTAATGGAAATTAATTGAATATGTAGAGTCAAGAATGAATGAAAGACAGTGATGAATACTATAAGTATGTGAGCAATGAACCAAGGAAATGGACTTGGAAAAGGAAGGAATAAATAAAGTGCTATAGAAAGTGCTCTAAGAGGTAAGTAATGTACACATCATTATGCATTCCATGTTTGATTTGTTGACCCATGAACATGTTTCCTTCTTAATTATATGCCACTTTGTTATTGATGATCATTCTTTGATCTTCCTAAAGATTGAAATTTATCCATATTTATTGATTGCTATTGATATGGAAATGCCTTTTGTATACTGATTGACAAGTAAACTAATGCGTATTGATCGAAAGTCATTGTACCATAATGTTCCTAATGATTACTGGCTATTGATATTGATTTTCCCTTGACCTATTTTACATGTGAATTTGACAGAGCTACCGCTCCGACAGGGTAGTGGGAAAATATTGTCGACAATGTGCACATTGTATTACTGATGCCCTAGCTGGGAAGGGCTATGGTCCTGGCCATAGGGTCTGATCAGCCTTATGCTTACTAATACTGATGTGATACTGATATTACTGGAGACTGTATGTTCGCATATAGTCCATACTGATACTACTGGAGACTGTATGTTTACATATAGTCCATCCTTTTATCTATTTTATCTACATGATACGAGTATTGTTTACCTGATCATTGAATTCCAAACTTATATCTTATTGCTTACCATTGATATTTTTATTACCATATACTTATATCTCATATATAATGATGTATGCTTGCTCACTGAGTATTTTTATACTCATCAAATTAGTGATTTATAATTTTTATAGGGATGTGTTAGAGAAAGCTGATTCCAAGTCAATTTCTTTTCCAACTTGGGACGTCAAGTACATTGAGGTAGAATTGTATTTGTTAAAGGTCATTAGTGACAATTCTTAGAGCTCCATGGTACTGTGTATAATTGGATGATTGGGTATTATAATGATGTATGAATAGTGTAATATTTAATATTACAGTGACATTCAAATATATGATGTGTAATGCATAATGATTGAAAATGTCAATGATAATAAAGTAATAAAGACAGTGACAGAGGTAAATAATAAAATGAAATTTTCATGTTTTAAAAAAGATTTAAAAGTGTTATGTATGACTATTGAACTGTGAAGTTTAGGGTATAAGGCTGACAAATTATTGGGAGTGTAAAAATAATTTTAGTGCAGGCTGTGTAATTTATGAAAGACCCAGTTTTGGGTATGGAATAGTATTAAAATTACAAAGGAAACTCTGACAAATTTTCTGTAAAATTTATAAGAAATAAATGGGATATAAGTATTGATTAATGAATTAATATTGATTGAATAATTGATGAATGGATTGTTTAATGGGTTCTATGGGTTTCCGGTGACCTTAAGTCTACCCGTGCCCTAGGACCATCACGGCCCAAAAGTGGGTCGTGACATTTATAATGCTAATATGATATATGATAATGGATGTTACAGCCAATAGCACTAAATTTCAGACAGTTTACAGAATTGAAGAATGACTGGTAATTAAGTAAAATGAATAATTAATTGATGGTTATAGATTATGCATGTGATACTGGGTTCTACGGATGTCGATTGCCATTGACATCTCTTGCATCCTAGGACTGTCGCGATCCGGAAATGAGGAGTGACATATTTCTATTTCTACAGGTTAAGCAGCATCCATGCCATATACTAAGGAACAGGGAGTCATGCATGTTGAACTTCTAACAATCGTCCTATATCCCCATAAAATGAATGGTAATTTTTCAACCCAATCCTAGGCCACAACCTCTTCCTCCTCATCCAAAAATCATTATTTTCATTGTCCTCATCATCACTATCCCAAAATCCCATCATAGCAATGAACTTATTATACCCTAGTATCCATCATTATTAATACTGTCATCAATAAAGGAATCCATAACTTGCTCAATAGATAATCCTGATCCGATAAGGTAAACATTGTTTGGTGGGGCCATATCCCTATGGTTAGGTAATGGGTTATTTTTAGTACTGGGCTCTTCTCTTTCTGGATCAGGTAATTTTTTTTCTATCAATCAAGTCTTGGATTTCATGTTTGAGTCTTTGGCATTGATCAGTATGATGACCAGCCATTTGATGGAATTGGTAATAAGCATTGTGATTGAAATTTGGGGGTAAGAGATCGGGTGGAGGTTTCGGGTCTAAAGGTCTCAAAAGTCCTCTTTTCTGAAGCTTTTTAAAGATTTTGGATATGGGTTTATTGAGCTTGGAGAAATTTCTTTGTTGACGGACAATACTTGCATCCGCCATTTTAGTATTTCTTTTATTCCCATTTGGGGTGCTATTACTATTATCACTCCTTTTAACTCCATACTTCTTATTTTCATTCAACTACTTAGATATCGACTTCAAATAGCTCAAAACTGGCTAAAGGAATATAACACAGCTTTTCATGAATCTTACTAGAGGTTCCCTTAATTTAGTCCTTAATCTCCAATCTATTTTTTATTTAAGTAGCCTTTTGCCGCCACCTTATTAAGTACTCCACAAAGGTTTCATTGTACTTTTGTTAGATGGTTTCCAAGTGATGCAAAGTCACATCTATTTGTGTATTATAAGAATATTGTTGAAAAAACTTTTCCACCAAATCTCTCCAATCCATCATTACCTTCTTATCTAGGTCATAATACCAACGGACGGTGGCCTTGTCAAGGATAGAATAAGGAATTTGGTGATCTAAGCTTTGGTAATTCCGGTAGCTCCTGTAATGGTGGCATATTGCCTTAAATAAACTCTAGGATCACTTGTCCCATCAAACTTTTGAAATTGGGGATTTTAAATCTTGAAGGGAGGTCATCTCTCGCAATGATATCTAATTCCTCAATATTATAAACCCCATCAACTCCCGTGCTCTTAAGCAGAGCATGGTTTGCATCTTTTCAACCTACTTGGATAAGTTCTAATATCCTTTATGTACCACCTCGGTCTTTCAAGCCTCTCCTATTTCATAGTCTAGGTCTAAGTCATAGTTATCATTTATATCCACTACCTTATTAATATTAGGTTGCCTACTTTCATTCCTAGGATGGCTAGCTTTTGGGGTTACCTCCTTAGCTTAAGCCATTCGTGGAAGGACTTGTTCTAGGGCTTCTTGCAAATAGGCTTCTAGGGTAGCCCTAAATTCCACATCCAACGCTTTCCTAGTGGCACGTTTAAGTTGTTTTTGCTCATTTCCTTCATATACCATCTTAACAATTACTTCACTGGGTTCGGCTTCGAGATCAAAAGAGAAACTCTTTTGTATAGTACTATCTCTTGTAGATGAGCTGGGAATAGGTTGGAAATCCTTTTCCAACAACGGAGTCCAATCCAACTTTTTACAAATCTTTATTAAATCAAGGCTTTCCTTCTCGCCTTTTCTTTCCAACCTTTCAGTTTCTCAATGCCAAGTCGTGTGACCTTGTTCTTTCTTCTTACCCAGTGTTTTCTATGGCTATAAAGCCAAGTATCAGGTATGAATGCATGAATGCTTAAATGCATGAGTTTACTAATGAATCATATTTTCATTACACCAAACCCTAAGTCTTTGTCACTTATAACTTCATTGATTGATTTGGGAAGGAAAAGGCGAAGTGTCCTTTCCTTTTGTGGATAATTCATTCATATTCAAAATATTAGGGAAAAGAAGGGAATAACAAGAAATAGATACTCAAAATTACTCAAAAATGGCATTATTATAACTTGATTTTATTTCAAATATTTTAGGTCATAGCCCTAACAAGATAGATTTCCTAACTCAAACTATTTTACTCTTCATCTTCTTCAGAATCCTCTTTTGGATCTTCCTCTTCCTCATCTTCTATGTTCTCATTTGCTAAGGCATCAATCAATAGAATATCATAATACCTAGTCAAATCAATTTGGAATACCTCAACTTCAGTGATCACTCCTCTACTCCATTCTTCAAATTTAGCAAAGAGTTGTTCATAAGAGGGTGGTTCGAAGAGCAAACTTTTAATTGTTCTTTCTTCCTCTTAGATATCATAGACTTCTTCTTCTATCATTCTTTCTAGAGACTCATCACGGAGAGTAGGTAAGTCTTCTATTTCTTCATACCACTCTTCTTCATCACTCTCTATTGGTTTTATCTTCTGTAGATTATCTTCCATATGAGCTTCATATCCATCTAAGTTTATGACTTCTATGTCTTCAATTTCTGCTTTTTTATACTTATAAGGTGGGATATCCCCTTCATTCACTTCTTCTTCCCTCTCTCTCTTTGGAGGAATAAGTGACTTGGATTCAGATTTGGTCATTTTTTAAAATATGAACTTAGATGGCTGCATAAAGTTTGTGGATTAGATTTTTCCTTATATGATGCATGATGCATGTTTTACAACAATTTATTGCACAACAAGGTAAACAAAGTTTCCATCCTTTTAGAGATAAGATGAGGGATAGATGGTGAGTCATGCCCCCACTTTTATCATTTTAAGATATCTTATTTCAAAGGCTTATGGTAAAATTTCCTGAAAAAGGGAAACCTGAGTTTATCTATAACATCTAACTAAGGGAATTACTTTTTCAAGTCCCCAGTGGATTTGCCAGACTATGGTGTCATTTTCTACGATGGTCTAGATTCGAACCTAAGGTATATTGGTAAGGATTAACCAAACCGAGGAAATGAGTCATCACTCGATTAAAGGTGTAACTGAGACCACAAATATAGTGCATTTCCTTCCTCTAGGAAATGAGTGATAATTTTATCCCTAGCTAAGTACCAGGCTGTCTTTTCCAAATATCTAGGTAAGGAAATCGGGTACAAATTGGAGAAGGTATTAGACACCCTAGCCTGCCTGGCCATTGGCCAACCTCTCTATTTAGCTAGAAGTTATAGGTGAACTAACTTAGGCATAATATTGAAAGAAACTACACATAAGCAAAAAAAAAAAGGTAAGTTCTATCATGGCATATGCTCGACCATACCATAAACTAGACTAAGCATAATTCCTAGGAAAGATTGGAGAAGTCACAAGCGGTCTCACTTAAAACCCAACCTCCTTAGATAGAATTATACGAGGTCTAGTAAATTATACAACCTCACATGATCATGCCTAAAGATTTCTTAAAATTTTCATTTATATAATCAGAATCCTCACTAGTCCTAACGAAATTGAAGGAGAAATGAATCATCTAGACCTAATAAAATATTCACAAAATCATATAAACATTCATTCATTCAATGTCTCAAAATAAAGAAGAAAGTTAAATTACTCAATTTAATGCATCAAATGAAACATATGCACCTTCGCCTTTTTGGGCATTAATGCATTTTAGATCCTTTTATCTTTTATGCTTGGGTTCCATGTACCTCGTATTATTCATTTTGATTTAATTCATCCCTAAGCTTATACAACCCAAATATATATATAATATACTTAGCAAGATAATCATGCTTCTTTCTAATAATATTTATCATATGCATTATGCAAAGCATATGATCATGACACTTTAACCATTTGGTTCATATACAAATGACCAAAACTCATAAAAATAATAATGTATATACCAAATTATTTATAAGCTAAACCACTTTTGATAACTAACCTAGGAATGGCATGTTAACCTATAAGAAGCATTTTGTATTGCATGGCAACAAAATTGGTATTTATTTAATCATGCCTTATGCATTTAAAGTTTATGCTCAAATTATTAATTCATGCATTATTATTTTAAAGTTATTTTACCATACATTCAATCATGACATATTGTCTCATAAAGATAAGTACGCCAATTATCAAGTTTAGAACCTAAACTAGGCATTATACTATCAATCACACAAAACTAAGCTTAACTTTGGCACTTTTAATCCTAGTATGCTTCTGAATTAATAAAAATTATCATGTAGTTATTCATCCTAGGTTTCATGCATCTATTCATGGCACATAGACCTTTACATACATAGACATTTACATATAATTAAAAGTATCAAATGGATATAAAATCAAGAAATAAAGCAAATAAGACAAGAGAGTGCCTCCATGGCATAAGAAAATGCCACCATGGCATATATAGGGTCGTGTGGCCCTAGAAAGAGCTGTGTGGCTCTTCTCAGTCCCACACAAGACAAGGAAGAGCCATGTGGCTCTTCCTAAGGGCCACATGACCCTTTTGACCTAACTCTAAATACCCATCTGATTTTAAATCGTTTTTCCATCTTTTTCGAAGGGATTTTTGGCACTTTTTCATTCTAAATGATTTAAAAATTAATCCTAATGATTCTAAGTATTTCAAATTCAATTAAAATAATTTTTAAAGTAAGAAAGGAACTACAAAATAGTAGCTAGAAACAAAAACATGAATTTCATGCAAAAGGGAACTAAGCATTCTTTCTAAGTCTTTTTAGTTCAAATTCATTAGATTTTCAATTAAGCTAGTTAAATATCATATAAACACAGATTCTTAACTATAATTTAATTAGTATAAAAAAAGATTTTAGAAAGAAAAAGAAATGAAAGATCACGTGGATTGTTATACCCAAAGAATTCACATGATTGCTAAATAAAAAAGAAAAGAGGAAACTACTTAAACTTGGACACACCAAGGCTCAGCAAATCGCCCTTAGGATTCGTTTGTCTTATAGATGATTTCGAATGTCAAGAACATTGATGCTTGAAAAAGATTGCTTATCGTCAAGTACTTACTTTGAATCAAACTTTGATTCGGTTGGATACACTCCTTTTTATCAATAACGCTATCAAGAATGTTCTTCATATGCTCTTGAGAAGAGTTTAAAAGAAGAATAAATAAAATTTGATTTTGTTCCTTTGATTTTTGAAAGAAAGATTAATTTGAACTCTTGAAATGCACTTAATTAATTTACTTTAATAAAATCCTTAGTTTTTATAGTAAGATTAATTAAAATTTTAGTTTAATATTTGAAAGAGACAGTTATTTTATCAAGAATTCGGGCATTAAAATTTGGATCCTTCAATCGGTGAGGGTGGAGGCCTATTTATAGGTTTCTTACCCCACTTGAATAGGAAAAAATAAGTTTAAAAGACTCCTATTTAGGTTTATTCAGATTTCCTAAGTAACAAAACATCCTAAATATCCAAAACATAGCTTCTAAAATAGCTTTAGGGTTACTTGCCAACCAAGAACCCCTAAATCTTCCTTTTTGAATTTTAACCCAAAACTTTCATTTTGACTAAAACACCAAATAGGAATCTTTCAAGAAGCTAAATTGACACAAAAACATACCTAAATCTCCAAAATTGAAAGAAAAATTGGACCGGAGGTGGCAGAGGCTAGTGAGCTCGCGTGCAAACGTGCCCAGAGCTTGCCAGCTCATGGAAGGGCCATATGGCCCTTCACAGAGCCTTGAAAACCATGCTTGGGTCGTGCTGCCCTTCCTTGGGCCATGTGGCTCTTCAAGCATCCACATGGCTCTTGTAAGAAGCCACAGTCCAATGGTTATCGCACAGGACCATCGACCCCCACACACTCGTTCTTTCGTCTGATCCGTCCGAAATGACCCGAAACTTTTCAAAAACCTTTAAAACTATTTATAAACTCTTTGTCACACCCCCAACTCCAGTGGTGCGACGGTCCTAGGACAAGGGTAGGCATAAGGCCACCATAAACCCGTAGAACTCATATATCCTAGATCTCATACGCAATTATATCAAATATATTATCATATAATATCATTTTCATAATCCATATAAGCATAATTCATTTCTTTACTATATCATTTCATACTTTCCTTTTGTTCCTTACTGATCAAAAGATGCATCCCACATCACTAAGAAACAAGAGTACCCAAAAAGATAACAATTCATACATCATATATATTAGTATCCTCAAATGACCAACTATGGAGCTCTAGAGTATACTCCCAATACATATTGTGTCTTAATATCATTCAATGAATATACATAATCAAATTTCAAAATAATTACAATGAAGGCTTCTTGGAAGAATGAGTCAAGAAGCTTGATCTTCTCTAATAGCTCCCTCACGAGCTACACTATCACCTGAAATCCACAGAAGAGGAGTGAGCCTTCAACTCAGTAAGATATGAACAACATATATCAAGAATCTGGATATCAAATCATAATCATGTACATATATATATATATATATATA